>JAJVHD010000040.1:600000-912005 GCA_022207745.1 Brachionus rubens | reverse complement strand
GGCAAAAGTTATAAACGCTCTTAAATATTTAATTTCGATGCCGCTTTTCAAAGAGAATAAAATTAACATTTCTGATGATTGGCTTGAGAACTATGGTAATAGTGAGAGTACTATTAATTTTATAATTGAACCTCAAGATGCAATGAATGTTGAAGATGATGAGGTGATTATGGCCGAAGAACAAGTGCAAAGAAATAGAACAAGAGGACGTGCTTCACTTTTGAATAGAAATAACCGTGATAATAATTTGATTAGTGATCAAGAGATGTTGGACGCATTGAATAATATAGAGAACCAAAGTGAAGTTGAACAAACAAGTCAAACCAGATTTCGTATAATTGCAGTTGAAAATACAACAAACGACGAAAATGAGCGTATAGATGATGCAAACAGAGACTTTTTTGCACCAAACAATAGATATCTAATGGATGAACAAACACTTTTAATGGATAATAATCAATATGTATTTAGAATAGCGCCAGGCGAAGGCATACCACCACGTTCTATTTTGGGAGACAAGGACGCCGAAGATTTAACCTTTATACGTATATATGGAGGTGAAAAGTTTAGACCAGCCGAAAAAGTAACTTATAATGCACGATGTAAATCAGAATTTAGACGTTACGATAGAAGATGTGCCGAAAATATAACAAAGTTATTTTATTCATACAAAAAATTGGTAAGTAAAAAATTGAATGCTGCAATTGACATTAGCATGAAGAAAACAAATGAATCGGCAAATTTAACGAGAGATCAAGCTCTTGACAAGGAAGTTATAAATGAAATGATGGTTAGCAATGAGGCAAATTTGCTTTTGCGTTCTATTCGTTCAAGTCCACAGTATTGGCAATGGAAAAAGATGGAATTGAATGCCATGATTCGACAACTTGGGTGTCCATCGTTTTTTATAACTTTTAGTCCGGCCGAAATTGAATGGAATGAATTGTTAGTAATATTGGCAAAAGCTCTCGAGTCAAAAGATTTGACACTTGATGAAACAAACAATTTACCAAGAGATAAAAAAATTGATTACGTAAGCAAAGATCCAGTGACAGTTGCACGTTATTTTGAGAATCGAATGAATGAATTGATAAAGTACATGATTCACATTCACGCTGGACCATTCAAAGACAATCCAGTGATGGACTATTTTTGGCGTGTTGAATTCCAATACAGAGGTAGTCCACATGTACACATGTTGACATGGAATAAAGATGCGCCCATGCTTGACAAGGAAACACAAGACAAGAATATATACGAATTGAATAAAGCAAGTGCGTTGAATTTTTGAATAAATACATTACGGCAGCGAGACCATTAGATGAAATAGTACACGAAGATGAGTATGAAGAGAGAGCGAGAGAATGTGAATTGAAAAGTGTACCAATTAAATATCAAAATCATGTGCACAAGGACAATTGTAGATACAGAGATCCGTATCAAACACAAAATGTATTGTGCAAATATGGTTTTCCTTGGCCAATACTTGAAGAAACAATAATTATAGAGCACATGAAACCTGAGCATGAAGATTTTAGACGATCACGTTCAAATTATTACAGAATAAGAGAGTCACTTGAGAGTGTTTACGCCGAGTACAAAAAAACATCAGTCGAGATGAGTTTGCCTGATTTCTTGAAAAAACTCAAACTCACATATAGAGAGTACAAAGAAGCATTGTCAACAACAATAACGAGAACAGCCGTGTTTTTGAAACGTAGTGTAAAAGATTTAATGATGAATCCTTTCAATAAACAATTGTATGTAAGACATCGTGCAAATATGGACATTCAATTTATAACAGATCCGTATGGAGCAGCTGCTTACGTTACTTCGTACATGATGAAAACAAGTGCAACCATGTCTGAATTGTTAAAGAAAGCAATTGAAGAGTCAAATGATGGAAATTTAAGTGTACGTCAAAGATTAGTTACAGTTGCCAATAAATTTAACAATTGTAGTGAAATATCGGCACAAGAATGTGTATTTACATTGTTGAGTATGCCTGTGTCGCGTCTTTCTCGTGACACTATATACGTAAATACATATCCATCTAAAGATCGTAATGTTATTTTAAAAGAAGACAAGTATTTACAAATGTTGAAGCCAGATTCAAGAGATGTATTTAGACATGGTCTTTTACATCATTATGTTAATAGGCCAAATTCAATGGAAAATGTATGTCTTGCAGAGTTTGCATCGCATTATGATTATTTTTCAAAAACTGCCTATGAAAAATTAAAAAAAACAAGAAAGTAAATTCTTTTGCTGAAGACGACGATGAAGTTGACGATGATCACAATGAAGTACCACTATGAAAATGAAGAATTGGCAAGTGCAAACACCATAGTAACTTCAAATAAAGCAGTACAAAATGATGATGCAGCTATTGCTTCTCAACAATATAATGATATTGACAATAATGTATTTACACAACGAGTGACGAGAAAGAGTAAATCACAAGACAAACAGAATACACAAAATGAAAATGATTTTGAAATAGATGAAGATGGCAATGAAATACCGAAAAATCCAACAAAAGGACTAATAGAATTAAAGGCTAATGATG
This sequence comes from Brachionus rubens, assembly GCA_022207745.1. Classification (NCBI taxonomy): domain Eukaryota; kingdom Metazoa; phylum Rotifera; class Eurotatoria; order Ploima; family Brachionidae; genus Brachionus; species Brachionus rubens. The sequence continues at coordinate 909,436 of JAJVHD010000040.1, read as the reverse complement.
GCTACGTAAGATTAAGAAAACGTCCGCGTGTCATAAGATATAAACGATACAATGAAACAAAAGATAAAGACCAGTATAGAAGAGTAATGTTGATGTTGTATTTGCCATGGAGAAGTGAAGAAAAAGAAATTGAAATTGAAGACACACTTGGCGTTTTGAAAAAGAATCACGATGTGGTTGCAGCAAATAGGGCAAAATTTGAGTCGGTCGTAGCAGATGGTTATGATAAAGCTTTTGCCGAAGTAGAACGTATAATAGAGCAACACTATGCAGAATTGGTTGCCGATGATGTAGATGCAATTAATCGTGCAGATGAGTACTTGATCGATAGACGTAATAATTATGATACTGATTACCAAGTAAATGAAAATAATGAAAATATTGATTCAAATAGAGAGGTATTAAATGAAGAATATGAAGATGACACGGGATATCATGCAGCATTGTACGATGAAATGGCTGCAATGCGACAATGTTTAAAAAAAGATCAAGATTCGATAAATGTACCACAACGTCTAGGAGATGAAGAATACTTTGATCTCATGAATTCACTTAATCGTGAGCAACACATGTACATGAGTAATTTATTGGAGCATTTGAAGCAAACAACAAATAACGAACAAATTATACAACCGCCATTTTATCATTTTGTTACGGGTGGTGCTGGCACTGGCAAAAGTCACTTGATAAAGGCAATATATCAAACAATTCTACGTCATTTTGATCCATTAAAAAAGAATAAAGAAAAGATATTTGCTGTTTTGGGTGCATTTACAGGAAAGGCTGCATTCAATATTAAAGGTTCAACATTGCATTCAATGTTTCACATACCAATTAAAAACAAATTGGGCGATTTGAATGCAGAAATATTGAATAAAGTAAAAAAACTATTTCAATTTGTAAATTATATTATAATTGATGAGATTTCACGTTGGGGCGGTATCCTTTTCAATAAAATAAATAATCGTTTAATACAAATAAAGGCAGTGAATCAGCCATTTGGTGGAATGAATGTTATAGTTGTAGGTGACATGAATCAATTGAATCCAATAAAGGAAAAGTTTGTTTTTCGACAAGCAAAAGAAGTTGATTTGGATCAATTTTCGTGTTTTCTCTTGTGGACTAAATTCAAGTTATTTGAATTGAAAGAAATTATGAGACAACAAAATGATGCACTATTTGCACAAGCACTCAATCGTTTGGGTGACTATGGTCCAGTTGGTTTGAGTGACGAACAAATAGCCATGTTTGATACAAGAAAGATTGCAAATATACTTGATCTACCAGCAGATTGTATAATTTTGAATTTTACAAACAAAGATGTAAACATTTACAATGAAATGCGTATTGAAAATATGCCTGGTGAAGCTGTTGAATGTAAATGTGTTGATTATGCCACTGGTACTGCCAAAGACTCACAAGCAGTAAGAAATATATTGGCCAATTTGAAGAGACCAGGTACAGACACTGCCGATACAAGTGGACTTCCTTTGAGTGTTAAATTCAAAATTGGATGCAAGTACATGATTACAACAAATTCGAAGATAAGAGATGGCTTGGTGAATGGAGCAGTTGGCATATTAAAGAAAATGGTGTTTAATGATAAAGAAAAAGAACCAAATGTTAAAAGAGTTTACATTGACTTTCAAGATGTGAGTACAGGCAGGGAAACAAGAAATGAAGGCAAATCACTTGATTGGATGAAACAAGATGGTGTCAATAGAAATGACAATTGGACACCTATTGCATTTGATACTATTGAAATAAAAACTGGACGCAATTATGTTATATCTCGTCTTCAATTTGCTCTTGTCGAATGTGAAGCCATGACAATACACAAAGCACAAGGTCAAACATATCAACGTGTATGTGTAAACATGAATGGTAATTTGACACGTGCCTTGTTGTATGTTGCATTTAGTCGTGTGACTAAACTAGAGGGTTTGTATTTTATAAATGCCGATTCAATTGCGAGTGAAAGTGTAAGAAAAATGAAAGCAAATGAGCGTCAAGAAAAGATTAAACAAATTGAATTGGAAAATGATGTGCGCAAAGAAATGAAGCGACTAAGAAGTGAAGCAAGACTTGAGAATAATGTTCCACTATTAAATACAACAAATGTAGTGACTTTGAATACTAATTGTCTCAAAATAATGTTTATAAACATACAATCGTTCAATAGTAATAAACGTAAAATGGCTAATGACAAGGGTTTTTTGAAAGCTGACATTATTATACTAACAGAATGTCACAATTTGATCATGTTTAGACATCAATCATTGCAGATTTTAGAAGATGAATACCAACAACGATTATTTACGGCTTACAAAGATGATAGCGCCAAAGCTTCCAATGGAATGATTGTATATGTACGCAAAGGTATTCACAATGAACGAGTTAAATCGATTGTTTCAAATGCTGACAAAGACCAAGATTTGTATAGTAAAAAAAATAATATATGTGAATTGGCAACTATTAGATATGAGTTGGGCAACAATCACCAAGAAGAAGAAGAAGAAGAAGAAGAAGAAGATGAGCAAACGCTTGATATTGTTTTACTATACAATCATGTAAACAATAGTTTTAGTTCATTCAAAAAAGAATTTATTACTTTTGTCAAAGATAAAGTAGAAATTTCCAGAGACACTAGCTTGTTGGTTCTTGGTGATTTTAATATTGATTTCAATCAAGATACGAAATCAATGGAATCAGTACAGCAACGATTACATTTGCAACCACTCTTTATAAACACACATACGCACAATAAAGGTAGACAGTTGGATTGGGCTTTCAAGAATGAAGGTTTCAAACACAATGTAATTTCGTATGTTTACACAACATGGTTTAGTGATCATGATGCCATTTGGACTGAAATCAAATTTCAATAGAGTTATTCAATACTAGTAGTTTAGTATTTAGCTAGTTGAACTTTTTATGTTATTTAGAATAAAAATAGTTTAGATAAACAACATTTTATTTTCTTTATTTATCTTTAGACAGAAGAGGATATATTCAAGTAAAAGGGGCTGACGCCCCCTATACTTATCCATATCGCTTTATTTTTTTATAATTTTTAAAGGGGTATCACTTTATATATTTGGGTATACCAATTTACATTATTAGGAATATGATATTATATTTGTAATATATCGCCTTATTTTTCGTGGCATTTAACTTTATTTTTATTTTATGGGGTTGTCCTATTATATTTTGGAGATATGACTTTATATACAAGGGTACTACTCTTTAGATTCTTAGGCATATATTATTATATTTTTGAGATATCCCTTTATATTTATAATTATATTATTTTTCTTCATAATCATATAAAAAGTTTTAATCAGGGGGGTATGAATTTTAATTTTTGAAATATAGATTATCTATTTAGATTTATCACTTTATATATTAATATTAATTAAGGACAATATATTGGGGATATGACATTATATTTTAAGACGTATAATTATATTTTTAAGATATATCTATTAGTTTACTTATTATGTTTTGGGGTATGACTTTATATTGAAATGATATGACATTATATATTGGGGATATATAATTATAAATTTGGGATATGTGTTTATATTTTATAAATAGATATATTACTTTCGATATTTGGTAATATCTCTTCATTATATGAAATTATATTTTTGATTAATAGAAATATTTTTAGTTTTTTCTTATGGGTATCTAATTATTTTTTAATTTTTATTAAGGGTATCGAAATATTTTTTTTTATGTCTGGAATTATTTTTAAATTATGTTCGGGGGTATATGTAATTATTTTTTATTTTTCTTGGGGGTATCAAATTAATATTTATTCTGGTTAGGGGTTATCAAATTATTTTATATTATGTCTGGAGTATGTTTAATTATTTTATTATAATGTCTCGGGGTATCTAATTATTTTTTATTATTTTGAAAGGGGGTATGTTTATATTTTTTCTATGTTCGGTATGTGGTTCGTTATTAGTTGGTTCGTCATTTTCCATGTCTTATTCTTACTGTTATTTGTCATTTTATTAGTAACGGTTAAGTTACAGGATTAATGCTCTTTGTTGGGGGGCTGGGCGCCCCCCAACGGCCCCCCCGGAGGGCTTCGCCCCTCCACCCCACCAGGGGCTCGCCCCTTGGAACCAGACCGGGGACTAAGTCCCCTGGACCCCTAGGTGGGCTTTGCCCCCCACCCCACCAGGGGCTCACCCCTTGGAACCAGACCGGGGGCAGGCCCCCTGAACCCCCAGGTGTGGGGGTATTCCCCCCTACACCCCCACCGGGGACTACGTCCCCAGGGCCCCCAGTTAAATTTCTGTCGAAATTATTGTGCAAGATTGCGGATCCGAAGGTTCTTTGTCTTTAAATTACAACATTTTTAAATTAGGGTTAGCCTAGGGATACCGCTAGGGTTAGGGTTACCGATTATTTTGCCGGAACTTCCCGATTTTTTGGCAGTCAATAGCCTCCTAGTAAATGAGTGCACTGGCAAAGTTTCAGCTCTGTAGGACTTCAGGGGGCCGAGAAATCGTGATTACATACGCACCACAGACACGAGGAAATTAAAGCAAGTTTGTGTGAACCTTCGGTCCGCAATCTTGCAACCCTAACCCTAACCCTAACCCTAACCCCTAACCCTAACCCTAACCCTAACCCTAACCCTAAACCCTAACCCTAACCCTAACCCTAACCCTAACCCTAACCTAACCCCTAACCCCTAACCCTAAGTATACTAATATTGGGTTTATTCAACAAGATATTAATTAATAATAATTAAAAGTGCTCAGTAAAATACTATCGTCAGTAACATCACAAAAAAAGAAAAAGAGAATGAGCGAAAAAGAGAGACGAGAAAGAAATAGATTAGCCGTGAAACAAATAAGGTCAAACACAGAATACAAACAAAAAGAAAATGAGAATAATAGAAATAGAATTTTTAAATATAGAAGTTCAAGTGAATACAGAGAAACTGAAAATGAAAGAAGACGATCAAACCTTCGTACTCAATCACAAACAAATTCAAACAGACTTTTTATGCAAAGAAAGCGATCAAAAGATGATTTTAGAGAACAAGAAAGAATTAAAGATCGCGAAGCTAGAAGTAAAGTCAGAAATTCAAACACATTTATAATTAAACGATTCGAAGAGGGTGTTAGAGAAGGACCTACGTATACATGTGTTTGTTGTGGTGGTCTTTTTTTTTTTAGAACAGTTATACGTTTTTTAATGGATACAAATACTACATGGATAAAAAATAATATTTTCAACGCAAGAATAAGACACACAAATCAAAGTTATTACATTTGTATTACATGTTCAAATTACGTCAAGAGTAAGAAAATTCCAAATTTGGCACTGGTAAATGGCTTGGAATTTCCAAATGTAGATCCGTGTATTCTTGAATTGAATGATTTAGAAGAAAGACTTTGTTCGCCGCGTATTCCTTTTCTAAGAATCAAAGAATTATGTCATTGGGATAAACAAAAGACTTTGGTTGGAAATGTTATAAATATACCGATTGAAACTACAAATACTCTTTCGTTTTTACCAAGACAATTCACCGAAAGTGAAACAATTCAATTAAAGTTTATGCGAAGACTTGATTACAAAAGACCGTATTTGTTTGACAATATAAGACCGGCAAAAGTTATAAACGCTCTTAAATATTTAATTTCGATGCCGCTTTTCAAAGAGAATAAAATTAACATTTCTGATGATTGGCTTGAGAACTATGGTAATAGTGAGAGTACTATTAATTTTATAATTGAACCTCAAGATGCAATGAATGTTGAAGATGATGAGGTGATTATGGCCGAAGAACAAGTGCAAAGAAATAGAACAAGAGGACGTGCTTCACTTTTGAATAGAAATAACCGTGATAATAATTTGATTAGTGATCAAGAGATGTTGGACGCATTGAATAATATAGAGAACCAAAGTGAAGTTGAACAAACAAGTCAAACCAGATTTCGTATAATTGCAGTTGAAAATACAACAAACGTCGAAAATGAGCGTATAGATGATGCAAACAGAGACTTTTTTGCACCAAACAATAGATATCTAATGGATGAACAAACACTTTTAATGGATAATAATCAATATGTATTTAGAATAGCGCCAGGCGAAGGCATACCACCACGTTCTATTTTGGGAGACAAGGACGCCGAAGATTTAACCTTTATACGTATATATGGAGGTGAAAAGTTTAGACCAGCCGAAAAAGTAACTTATAATGCACGATGTAAATCAGAATTTAGACGTTACGATAGAAGATGTGCCGAAAATATAACAAAGTTATTTTATTCATACAAAAAATTGGTAAGTAAAAAATTGAATGCTGCAATTGACATTAGCATGAAGAAAACAAATGAATCGGCAAATTTAACGAGAGATCAAGCTCTTGACAAGGAAGTTATAAATGAAATGATGGTTAGCAATGAGGCAAATTTGCTTTTGCGTTCTATTCGTTCAAGTCCACAGTATTGGCAATGGAAAAAGATGGAATTGAATGCCATGATTCGACAACTTGGGTGTCCATCGTTTTTTATAACTTTTAGTCCGGCCGAAATTGAATGGAATGAATTGTTAGTAATATTGGCAAAAGCTCTCGAGTCAAAAGATTTGACACTTGATGAAACAAACAATTTACCAAGAGATAAAAAAATTGATTACGTAAGCAAAGATCCAGTGACAGTTGCACGTTATTTTGAGAATCGAATGAATGAATTGATAAAGTACATGATTCACATTCACGCTGGACCATTCAAAGACAATCCAGTGATGGACTATTTTTGGCGTGTTGAATTCCAATACAGAGGTAGTCCACATGTACACATGTTGACATGGAATAAAGATGCGCCCATGCTTGACAAGGAAACACAAGACAAGAATATATACGAATTGAATAAAAGCAAGTGCGTTGAATTTTTGAATAAATACATTACGGCAGCGAGACCATTAGATGAAATAGTACACGAAGATGAGTATGAAGAGAGAGCGAGAGAATGTGAATTGAAAAGTGTACCAATTAAATATCAAAATCATGTGCACAAGGACAATTGTAGATACAGAGATCCGTATCAAACACAAAATGTATTGTGCAAATATGGTTTTCCTTGGCCAATACTTGAAGAAACAATAATTATAGAGCACATGAAACCTGAGCATGAAGATTTTAGACGATCACGTTCAAATTATTACAGAATAAGAGAGTCACTTGAGAGTGTTTACGCCGAGTACAAAAAAACATCAGTCGAGATGAGTTTGCCTGATTTCTTGAAAAAACTCAAACTCACATATAGAGAGTACAAAGAAGCATTGTCAACAACAATAACGAGAACAGCCGTTTTTTTGAAACGTAGTGTAAAAGATTTAATGATGAATCCTTTCAATAAACAATTGTATGTAAGACATCGTGCAAATATGGACATTCAATTTATAACAGATCCGTATGGAGCAGCTGCTTACGTTACTTCGTACATGATGAAAACAAGTGCAACCATGTCTGAATTGTTAAAGAAAGCAATTGAAGAGTCAAATGATGGAAATTTAAGTGTACGTCAAAGATTAGTTACAGTTGCCAATAAATTTAACAATTGTAGTGAAATATCGGCACAAGAATGTGTATTTACATTGTTGAGTATGCCTGTGTCGCGTCTTTCTCGTGACACTATATACGTAAATACATATCCATCTAAAGATCGTAATGTTATTTTAAAAGAAGACAAGTATTTACAAATGTTGAAGCCAGATTCAAGAGATGTATTTAGACATGGTCTTTTACATCATTATGTTAATAGGCCAAATTCAATGGAAAATGTATGTCTTGCAGAGTTTGCATCGCATTATGATTATTTTTCAAAAACTGCCTATGAAAAATTAAAAAAACCCAAGAAAGTAAATACTTTTGCTGAAGACGACGATGAAGTTGACGATGATCACAATGAAGTACACTATGAAAATGAAGAATTGGCAAGTGCAAACACCATAGTAACTTCAAATAAAGCAGTACAAAATGATGATGCAGCTATTGCTTCTCAACAATATAATGATATTGACAATAATGTATTTACACAACGAGTGACGAGAAAGAGTAAATCACAAGACAAACAGAATACACAAAATGAAAATGATTTTGAAATAGATGAAGATGGCAATGAAATACCGAAAAATCCAACAAAAGGACTAATAGAATTAAAGGCTAATGATGGCTACGTAAGATTAAGAAAACGTCCGCGTGTCATAAGATATAAACGATACAATGAAACAAAAGATAAAGACCAGTATAGAAGAGTAATGTTGATGTTGTATTTGCCATGGAGAAGTGAAGAAAAAGAAATTGAAATTGAAGACACACTTGGCGTTTTGAAAAAGAATCACGATGTGGTTGCAGCAAATAGGGCAAAATTTGAGTCGGTCGTAGCAGATGGTTATGATAAAGCTTTTGCCGAAGTAGAACGTATAATAGAGCAACACTATGCAGAATTGGTTGCCGATGATGTAGATGCAATTAATCGTGCAGATGAGTACTTGATCGATAGACGTAATAATTATGATACTGATTACCAAGTAAATGAAAATAATGAAAATATTGATTCAAATAGAGAGGTATTAAATGAAGAATATGAAGATGACACGGGATATCATGCAGCATTGTACGATGAAATGGCTGCAATGCGACAATGTTTAAAAAAAGATCAAGATTCGATAAATGTACCACAACGTCTAGGAGATGAAGAATACTTTGATCTCATGAATTCACTTAATCGTGAGCAACACATGTACATGAGTAATTTATTGGAGCATTTGAAGCAAACAACAAATAACGAACAAATTATACAACCGCCATTTTATCATTTTGTTACGGGTGGTGCTGGCACTGGCAAAAGTCACTTGATAAAGGCAATATATCAAACAATTCTACGTCATTTTGATCCATTAAAAAAGAATAAAGAAAAGATATTTGCTGTTTTGGGTGCATTTACAGGAAAGGCTGCATTCAATATTAAAGGTTCAACATTGCATTCAATGTTTCACATACCAATTAAAAACAAATTGGGCGATTTGAATGCAGAAATATTGAATAAAGTAAAAAAACTATTTCAATTTGTAAATTATATTATAATTGATGAGATTTCACTTGTGGGCGGTATCCTTTTCAATAAAATAAATAATCGTTTAATACAAATAAAGGCAGTGAATCAGCCATTTGGTGGAATGAATGTTATAGTTGTAGGTGACATGAATCAATTGAATCCAATAAAGGAAAAGTTTGTTTTTCGACAAGCAAAAGAAGTTGATTTGGATCAATTTTCGTGTTTTCTCTTGTGGACTAAATTCAAGTTATTTGAATTGAAAGAAATTATGAGACAACAAAATGATGCACTATTTGCACAAGCACTCAATCGTTTGGGTGACTATGGTCCAGTTGGTTTGAGTGACGAACAAATAGCCATGTTTGATACAAGAAAGATTGCAAATATACTTGATCTACCAGCAGATTGTATAATTTTGAATTTTACAAACAAAGATGTAAACATTTACAATGAAATGCGTATTGAAAATATGCCTGGTGAAGCTGTTGAATGTAAATGTGTTGATTATGCCACTGGTACTGCCAAAGACTCACAAGCAGTAAGAAATATATTGGCCAATTTGAAGAGACCAGGTACAGACACTGCCGATACAAGTGGACTTCCTTTGAGTGTTAAATTCAAAATTGGATGCAAGTACATGATTACAACAAATTCGAAGATAAGAGATGGCTTGGTGAATGGAGCAGTTGGCATATTAAAGAAAATGGTGTTTAATGATAAAGAAAAAGAACCAAATGTTAAAAGAGTTTACATTGACTTTCAAGATGTGAGTACAGGCAGGGAAACAAGAAATGAAGGCAAATCACTTGATTGGATGAAACAAGATGGTGTCAATAGAAATGACAATTGGACACCTATTGCATTTGATACTATTGAAATAAAAACTGGACGCAATTATGTTATATCTCGTCTTCAATTTGCTCTTGTCGAATGTGAAGCCATGACAATACACAAAGCACAAGGTCAAACATATCAACGTGTATGTGTAAACATGAATGGTAATTTGACACGTGCCTTGTTGTATGTTGCATTTAGTCGTGTGACTAAACTAGAGGGTTTGTATTTTATAAATGCCGATTCAATTGCGAGTGAAAGTGTAAGAAAAATGAAAGCAAATGAGCGTCAAGAAAAGATTAAACAAATTGAATTGGAAAATGATGTGCGCAAAGAAATGAAGCGACTAAGAAGTGAAGCAAGACTTGAGAATAATGTTCCACTATTAAATACAACAAATGTAGTGACTTTGAATACTAATTGTCTCAAAATAATGTTTATAAACATACAATCGTTCAATAGTAATAAACGTAAAATGGCTAATGACAAGGGTTTTTTTGAAAGCTGACATTATTATACTAACAGAATGTCACAATTTGATCATGTTTAGACATCAATCATTGCAGATTTTAGAAGATGAATACCAACAACGATTATTTACGGCTTACAAAGATGATAGCGCCAAAGCTTCCAATGGAATGATTGTATATGTACGCAAAGGTATTCACAATGAACGAGTTAAATCGATTGTTTCAAATGCTGACAAAGACCAAGATTTGTATAGTAAAAAAAATAATATATGTGAATTGGCAACTATTAGATATGAGTTGGGCAACAATCACCAAGAAGAAGAAGAAGAAGAAGAAGAAGAAGATGAGCAAACGCTTGATATTGTTTTACTATACAATCATGTAAAACAATAGTTTTAGTTCATTCAAAAAAGAATTTATTACTTTTGTCAAAGATAAAGTAGAAATTTCCAGAGACACTAGCTTGTTGGTTCTTGGTGATTTTAATATTGATTTCAATCAAGATACGAAATCAATGGAATCAGTACAGCAACGATTACATTTGCAACCACTCTTTATAAACACACATACGCACAATAAAGGTAGACAGTTGGATTGGGCTTTCAAGAATGAAGGTTTCAAACACAATGTAATTTCGTATGTTTACACAACATGGTTTAGTGATCATGATGCCATTTGGACTGAAATCAAATTTCAATAGAGTTATTCAATACTAGTAGTTTAGTATTTAGCTAGTTGAACTTTTTATGTTATTTAGAATAAAAATAGTTTAGATAAACAACATTTTATTTTCTTTATTTATCTTTAGACAGAAGAGGATATATTCAAGTAAAAGGGGCTGACGCCCCCTATACTTATCCATATCGCTTTATTTTTTTATAATTTTTAAAGGGGTATCACTTTATATATTTGGGTATACCAATTTACATTATTAGGAATATGATATTATATTTGTAATATATCGCCTTATTTTTCGTGGCATTTAACTTTATTTTTATTTTATGGGGTTGTCCTATTATATTTTGGAGATATGACTTTATATACAAGGGTACTACTCTTTAGATTCTTAGGCATATATTATTATATTTTTGAGATATCCCTTTATATTTATAATTATATTATTTTTCTTCATAATCATATAAAAAGTTTTAATCAGGGGGGTATGAATTTTAATTTTTGAAATATAGATTATCTATTTAGATTTATCACTTTATATATTAATATTAATTAAGGACAATATATTGGGGATATGACATTATATTTTAAGACGTATAATTATATTTTTAAGATATATCTATTAGTTTACTTATTATGTTTTGGGGTATGACTTTATATTGAAATGATATGACATTATATATTGGGGATATATAATTATAAATTTGGGATATGTGTTTATATTTTATAAATAGATATATTACTTTCGATATTTGGTAATATCTCTTCATTATATGAAATTATATTTTTGATTAATAGAAATATTTTTAGTTTTTTCTTATGGGTATCTAATTATTTTTTAATTTTTATTAAGGGTATCGAAATATTTTTTTTTATGTCTGGAATTATTTTTAAATTATGTTCGGGGGTATATGTAATTATTTTTTATTTTTTCTTGGGGGTATCAAATTAATATTTATTCTGGTTAGGGGTTATCAAATTATTTTATATTATGTCTGGAGTATGTTTAATTATTTTATTATAATGTCTCGGGGTATCTAATTATTTTTTATTATTTTGAAAGGGGGTATGTTTATATTTTTTCTATGTTCGGTATGTGGTTCGTTATTAGTTGGTTCGTCATTTTCCATGTCTTATTCTTACTGTTATTTGTCATTTTATTAGTAACGGTTAAGTTACAGGATTAATGCTCTTTGTTGGGGGGCTGGGCGCCCCCCAACGGCCCCCCCGGAGGGCTTCGCCCCTCCACCCCACCAGGGGCTCGCCCCTTGGAACCAGACCGGGGACTAAGTCCCCTGGACCCCTAGGTGGGCTTTGCCCCCCACCCCACCAGGGGCTCACCCCTTGGAACCAGACCGGGGGCAGGCCCCCTGAACCCCCAGGTGTGGGGGTATTCCCCCCTACACCCCCACCGGGGACTACGTCCCCAGGGCCCCCAGTTAAATTTCTGTCGAAATTATTGTGCAAGATTGCGGATCCGAAGGTTCTTTGTCTTTAAATTACAACATTTTTAAATTAGGGTTAGCCTAGGGATACCGCTAGGGTTAGGGTTACCGATTATTTTGCCGGAACTTCCCGATTTTTTGGCAGTCAATAGCCTCCTAGTAAATGAGTGCACTGGCAAAGTTTCAGCTCTGTAGGACTTCAGGGGGCCGAGAAATCGTGATTACATACGCACCACAGACACGAGGAAATTAAAGCAAGTTTGTGTGAACCTTCGGTCCGCAATCTTGCAACCCTAACCCTAACCCTAACCCTAACCCTAACCCTAACCCTAACCCTACAAAAACATCTTGAACTACTCTAAAATTCATCCAAATCCTTAAAAAAACGATTTTAAAAGTTGCGACATGACTTGCACCAACCATATTAATACTCCAGTGCAGGAGCAACTTAAGAAAACAAGTTGCGATGCACCCGAGCATCTTTCTTTCTCTACTTACTTAAGGAAAAGAGCAACTAGAACATCCCGACTAAAGAATTCCGCTACAAAAACATCTTGAACTACTCTAAAATTCATCCAAATCCTTAAAAAAACGATTTTAAAAGTTGCGACATGACTTGCACCAACCATATTAATACTCCAGTGCAAGAGCAACTCTTATTATGAAGAGATACGAATCTTAAAAGTTGCGACATGACTTGCACCAACCATATTAATACTCCAGTGCAAGAGCAACTCTTAATGTGAAGAGATACGAATCTTAAAAGTTGCGACATGACTTGCACCAACCATATTAATACTCCAGTGCAGGAGCAACTTAAGAAAACAAGTTGCGATGCACCCGAGCATCTTTCTTTCTCTACTTACTTAAGGAAAAGAGCAACTAGAACATCCCGACTAAAGAATTCCGCTACAAAAACATCTTGAACTACTCTAAAATTCATCCAATTCCTTAAAAAAACGATTTTAAAAGTTGCGACATGACTTGCACCAACCATATTAATACTCCAGTGCAGGAGCAACTCTTATTATGAAGAGATACGAATCTTAAAAGTTGCGACATGACTTGCACCAAACATATTAATACTCTTGTGCAGGAGCAACTTAAGAAAACAAGTTGCGATGCACCCGAGCATCTTTCTTTCTCTACTTACTTAAGGAAAAGATCAACTAGAACATCCCGACTAAAGAATTCCGCTACAAAAACATCTTGAACTACTCTAAAATTCATCCAAATCCTTAAAAAAACGATTTTAAAAGTTGCGACATGACTTGCACCAACCATATTAATACTCCAGTGCAAGAGCAACTCTTAATGTGAAGAGATACGAATCTTAAAAGTTGCGACATGACTTGCACCAACCATATTAATACTCCAGTGCAAGAGCAACTCTTAATGTGAAGAGAAACGAATCTTAAAAGTTGCGACATGACTTGCACCAACCATATTAATACTCCAGTGCAGTAGCAACTCTTAATGTGAAGAGATACGAATCTTAAAAGTTGCGACATGACTTGCACCAACCATATTAATACTCCAGTGCAGGAGCAACTTAAGAAAACAAGTTGCGATGCACCCGAGCATCTTTCTTTCTCTACTTACTTAAGGAAAAGAGCAACTAGAACATCCCGACTAAAGAATTCCGCTACAAAAACATCTTGAACTACTCTAAAATTCATCCAATTCCTTAAAAAAACGATTTTAAAAGTTGCGACATGACTTGCACCAACCATATTAATACTCCAGTGCAGGAGCAACTCTTATTATGAAGAGATACGAATCTTAAAAGTTGCGACATGACTTGCACCAACCATATTAATACTCCAGTGCAGGAGCAACTCTTATTATGAAGAGATACGAATCTTAAAAGTTGCGACATGACTTGCACCAACCATATTAATACTCCAGTGCAGGAGCAACTCTTATTATGAAGAGATACGAATCTTAAAAGTTGCGACATGACTTGCAACAACCATATTAATACTCCAGTGCAGGAGCAACTCTTAATGTGAAGAGATACGAATCTTAAAAGTTGCGACATGACTTGCACCAACCATATTAATACTCCAGTGCAAGAGCAACTCTTAATGTGAAGAGATACGAATCTTAAAAGTTGCGACATGACTTGCACCAACCATATTAATACTCCAGTGCAGGAGCAACTTAAGAAAACAAGTTGCGATGCACCCGAGCATCTTTCTTTCTCTACTTACTTAAGGAAAAGAGCAACTAGAACATCCCGACTAAAGAATTCCGCTACAAAAACATCTTGAACTACTCTAAAATTCATCCAAATCCTTAAAAAAACGATTTTAAAAGTTGCGACATGACTTGCACCAACCATATTAATACTCCAGTGCAAGAGCAACTCTTATTATGAAGAGATACGAATCTTAAAAGTTGCGACATGACTTGCACCAACCATATTAATACTCCAGTGCAAGAGCAACTCTTAATGTGAAGAGATACGAATCTTAAAAGTTGCGACATGACTTGCACCAACCATATTAATACTCCAGTGCAGGAGCAACTTAAGAAAACAAGTTGCGATGCACCCGAGCATCTTTCTTTCTCTACTTACTTAAGGAAAAGAGCAACTAGAACATCCCGACTAAAGAATTCCGCTACAAAAACATCTTGAACTACTCTAAAATTCATCCAAATCCTTAAAAAAACGATTTTAAAAGTTGCGACATGACTTGCACCAACCATATTAATATTCCAGTGCAGGAGCAACTTAAGAAAACAAGTTGCGATGCACCCGAGCATCTTTCTTTCTCTACTTACTTAAGGAAAAGAGCAACTAGAACATCCCGACTAAAGAATTCCGCTACAAAAACATCTTGAACTACTCTAAAATTCATCCAAATCCTTAAAAAAACGATTTTAAAAGTTGCGACATGACTTGCACCAACCATATTAATACTCCAGTGCAAGAGCAACTCTTATTATGAAGAGATACGAATCTTAAAAGTTGCGACATGACTTGCACCAACCATATTAATACTCCAGTGCAAGAGCAACTCTTAATGTGAAGAGATACGAATCTTAAAAGTTGCGACATGACTTGCACCAACCATATTAATACTCCAGTGCAGGAGCAACTTAAGAAAACAAGTTGCGATGCACCCGAGCATCTTTCTTTCTCTACTTACTTAAGGAAAAGAGCAACTAGAACATCCCGACTAAAGAATTCCGCTACAAAAACATCTTGAACTACTCTAAAATTCATCCAAATCCTTAAAAAAACGATTTTAAAAGTTGCGACATGACTTGCACCAACCATATTAATACTCCAGTGCAGGAGCAACTTAAGAAAACAAGTTGCGATGCACCCGAGCATCTTTCTTTCTCTACTTACTTAAGGAAAAGAGCAACTAGAACATCCCGACTAAAGAATTCCGCTACAAAAACATCTTGAACTACTCTAAAATTCATCCAAATCCTTAAAAAAACGATTTTAAAAGTTGCGACATGACTTGCACCAACCATATTAATACTCCAGTGCAAGAGCAACTCTTATTATGAAGAGATACGAATCTTAAAAGTTGCGACATGACTTGCACCAACCATATTAATACTCCAGTGCAAGAGCAACTCTTAATGTGAAGAGATACGAATCTTAAAAGTTGCGACATGACTTGCACCAACCATATTAATACTCCAGTGCAGGAGCAACTTAAGAAAACAAGTTGCGATGCACCCGAGCATCTTTCTTTCTCTACTTACTTAAGGAAAAGAGCAACTAGAACATCCCGACTAAAGAATTCCGCTACAAAAACATCTTGAACTACTCTAAAATTCATCCAATTCCTTAAAAAAACGATTTTAAAAGTTGCGACATGACTTGCACCAACCATATTAATACTCCAGTGCAGGAGCAACTCTTATTATGAAGAGATACGAATCTTAAAAGTTGCGACATGACTTGCACCAAACATATTAATACTCTTGTGCAGGAGCAACTTAAGAAAACAAGTTGCGATGCACCCGAGCATCTTTCTTTCTCTACTTACTTAAGGAAAAGATCAACTAGAACATCCCGACTAAAGAATTCCGCTACAAAAACATCTTGAACTACTCTAAAATTCATCCAAATCCTTAAAAAAAACGATTTTAAAAGTTGCGACATGACTTGCACCAACCATATTAATACTCCAGTGCAAGAGCAACTCTTAATGTGAAGAGATACGAATCTTAAAAGTTGCGACATGACTTGCACCAACCATATTAATACTCCAGTGCAAGAGCAACTCTTAATGTGAAGAGAAACGAATCTTAAAAGTTGCGACATGACTTGCACCAACCATATTAATACTCCAGTGCAGTAGCAACTCTTAATGTGAAGAGATACGAATCTTAAAAGTTGCGACATGACTTGCACCAACCATATTAATACTCCAGTGCAGGAGCAACTTAAGAAAACAAGTTGCGATGCACCCGAGCATCTTTCTTTCTCTACTTACTTAAGGAAAAGAGCAACTAGAACATCCCGACTAAAGAATTCCGCTACAAAAACATCTTGAACTACTCTAAAATTCATCCAATTCCTTAAAAAAACGATTTTAAAAGTTGCGACATGACTTGCACCAACCATATTAATACTCCAGTGCAGGAGCAACTCTTATTATGAAGAGATACGAATCTTAAAAGTTGCGACATGACTTGCACCAACCATATTAATACTCCAGTGCAGGAGCAACTCTTATTATGAAGAGATACGAATCTTAAAAGTTGCGACATGACTTGCACCAACCATATTAATACTCCAGTGCAGGAGCAACTTAAGAAAACAAGTTGCGATGCACCCGAGCATCTTTCTTTCTCTACTTACTTAAGGAAAAGAGCAACTAGAACATCCCAACTAAAGAATTCCGCTGAAATTGAAATTTAATCTATTATCAATGGTAAAGCCCAATAATTTAAAATTATCAACAACTTTAA
This sequence comes from Brachionus rubens, assembly GCA_022207745.1. NCBI lineage: Eukaryota > Metazoa > Rotifera > Eurotatoria > Ploima > Brachionidae > Brachionus > Brachionus rubens. Next base: position 891,979 of record JAJVHD010000040.1, on the reverse strand, counting down.
TTTTAGCCTCTTTAATTTGAATAAAATCTGGTATTTCAATTTTTTTCTTTGTAAAAACCATGAAGAAAGTTTTTTCCCAATTTATATCAACCTTATTAAAATAACACCAAGTACTTAGTTCTTCAATAACCCCTCCAGTTTCGCTTATTAATGTGTCCAATTTATTTCCAGTCTTTGTAAGACTTGTATCATCAGTAAGCTTTTAAAATACACAATGGGAGATCGTTTATAAAGATTAAAAAGAGGAGCGGGCCTAGAACTGAGCCTTGTGGAACCCCAAGTTTTAGTCTAGCTTGTTTGGATAAGAGATTTTTCAAAAGAAGCTTTTGAGACCTCTCATCAAAGTAGTTTGTCATTAAAGCAAGAGAGTTGTTATCAAAACCATAATGAAATAACTTTAGGAGCAAAAGTAAAGGGTCTATTAAATCAAATGCTTTTCTAAAATCAATGAAAAGAGATAGTGCAATTAACTTTTCATCGAGTACTTTGTTTATAAAAGACACAAATTCATGTATAGCCGATTGGCATGAAAACCCAGACCTGAAGCCATGCTGCCCCTTGAAAAATATCTTATTTGACTCAAAATAAGAAACAATTTGTTTAGCTAGAAGCTTTTCAAACATCTTAGCTAAAGGTGAAAGAACTGATATTGCCCGATAGTTATTCATATCAGACTTATCCCCCTTGTTTTTATAAAGAGGTGTCACAACCGCTATTTTCCAATCTTCCGGAATTTTCTATTTAGAAGCGAATTTATCATAGCAAAATCTCAAATCGTAAAAATGAATTTTTGCAAAAGTTTCTTAACAAAAGTTTTGTTTTAAAATTCAATATTTTAACATGCGGTTTGCATAATTAGTTTTTATTTAGAAGCGAATTTATCATAGCAAAATCTCAAATCGTAAAAATGAATTTTTGCAAAAGTTTCTTAACAAAAGTTTTGTTTTAAAATTCAATATTCTAACATGCGGTTTGCATAATTAGTTTTTATTTAGAAGCGAATTTATCATAGCAAAATCTCAAATCGTAAAAATGAATTTTTGCAAAAGTTTCTTAACAAAAGTTTTGTTTTAAAATTCAATATTCTAACATGCGGTTTGCATAATTAGTTTTTATTTAGAAGCGAATTTATCATAGCAAAATCTCAAATCGTAAAAATGAATTTTTGCAAAAGTTTCTTAACAAAAGTTTTGTTTTAAAATTCAATATTTTAACATGCGGTTTGCATAATTAGTTTTTATTTAGAAGCGAATTTATCATAGCAAAATCTCAAATCGTAAAAATGAATTTTTGCAAAAGTTTCTTAACAAAAGTTTTGTTTTAAAATTCAATATTTTAACATGCGGTTTGCATAATTAGTTTTTATTTAGAAGCGAATTTATCATAGCAAAATCTCAAATCGTAAAAATGAATTTTTGCAAAAGTTTCTTAACAAAAGTTTTGTTTTAAAATTCAATATTTTAACATGCGGTTTGCATAATTAGTTTTTATTTAGAAGCGAATTTATCATAGCAAAATCTCAAATCGTAAAAATGAATTTTTGCAAAAGTTTCTTAACAAAAGTTTTGTTTTAAAATTCAATATTCTAACATGCGGTTTGCATAATTAGTTTTTATTTAGAAGCGAATTTATCATAGCAAAATCTCAAATCGTAAAAATGAATTTTTGCAAAAGTTTCTTAACAAAAGTTTTGTTTTAAAATTCAATATTTTAACATGCGGTTTGCATAATTAGTTTTTATTTAGAAGCGAATTTATCATAGCAAAATCAGGGTTTAGGGTTGATTTTTCAGAACTCATTATTTGTTTGAATAAAAAAAAACTTAGCTGACTAATTTCAAACTTTATTGATAAGACTGATATTTGGTTTCAAATTAACTAAACGAAGCTGTTAGATTTTTTTTCAGCTTCGAATTTAAATAATTCAAATAAGCGCGATTTTTTAAAAACACTTTCATTCGATTGCCATGATGAAAATATGAATTTAAAAATTTATTGTTTGAGGTGAATGCTACTAATATTTACAATCCAAATGATCAAGTTTTGTTGCTTATGAAACGATTTCTAATTTCTTAGCTTAATATTTTTAAAATAATTTAAAAAGAAATATCATATTTATATTTGTTTAAAATGTGCCGAAAAGTTAAAGATATCAAAAAAGAAGACATCAACAGGCTTAAAGAAAAATATTCATTTGTTTTGGATGGAACTCTTGAGTTAAATGTGCACAAGATCAGTAATTTTGTGAATTTAGTGATACCAACACTTGCCGATCAATTTAAAGACCAGTCTTCAGTCCGTTATTTTTGTTTGTTTTCCAATTGCATTCCGCAGAAAAAATCTTATGGAACAAAGCAAAAATATGTTCAACATTTGTGTCTTAAACATTCGCATCAACTTCCTGGACAAGGCTTGTTTCTTTTGAATAATGACAACAATGTTAAATTTGGTGGTTTCAAGTGTAATAAATGCCAAAGAATATTTAGACGTAAAGATCACTATGAAAATCACATGAAAATAAAAAGAGACTGCGGAATCAGAAAAGAAACGCTTGCAGGGAAAGCACAAACTAAAAAACTGAAGGTAAACAATTCTTTTCAAAAAAATGATGTAATAGTGCTAGATGATTCATTCGCTTCATGCAGACTTGTTGATATTCCTCTTGAAGAAACAAGTATTATATGTTTAGATGAAACTCTTTGTATTGACTAGTTTTATAGTATTAAATAAAATTTATAATAGTCATCAAGTGACTTGTTTTTTTTGTTCTCCAACATATCAATGAGCTTAAAATTAGAAAGAAAAAATCTCAGTGGTCTTTTTTCCTCTACACTATTTGAAATTAAAAAACAAATATGCACGGGATACAAAAAGCATTCGATGGCGTGTTTAATTTATTTTTTGAAATGTAATTACCAATGGCATGGTTGTGAGTCGACTAAGCTTACAAAAAACAAGCTTATTTGTAAAACACGTTCAAGAAGCTTATATGATCTCAATACAAACAATCAAGATATTTTTATGTCATATGAACAATATAGTAGATCAGTACAAAGTCTAACTGAAAAGCACGTTTTTACCTTGAGATTTAATCAAGTCAACGACATTGACATTATGGATGATTGTGATTATTAGATTTTTTGTTTATAAATAAAAGCTTTTCAAAAATTTTAGTTTTTATTTTTATTTTACCAAAAAAACTGCATACTATATCGCAAAGAATGACAAGAAAGACTTACAAGCTTCCTATTAATTTGGAATTAAATCGTCTTAAGAATATCTACCAACCTACACTAGACAAGATGGTTGATGTGTCCGAAAGCTTGAAGGAAAATTTTCACAATTTAGTCCTGCCATCCTTAGCTGAGCCAAAAGTAATTAAGAGTATTTCCGAAAATTATAGATATCTTTGTTTGTTTCCTGAATGCAAAAAAGTTGACAAATCATTTGCAAGTAAACAAAAGTATGTTCACCATTTGACAATTATTCATGACCAAGAGTTGCCTCTAGGCGGTTCATTCATTTCACCGAATGACAAAGCAACAAAGCCAGGTGGATTTTGGTGTTCAAAATGTGGGCATCATTACTGTCGACGAGATCACCTAATGAATCATTTCAAAACAAGTGCTCACTGTAAAGATGCCATTGTATCAACTGAAAATCCTCTTTTAACAAAAGAGTTGGAATACGATACGAAGCTTGCAATTGAGTATCATCCATTACCTAAAAGTGAAACATTCGTATTCAAACCCAGTGAACCACTAGCATTGGAATGGAAGCCTGTTAATGAGTTTGAAATCAATCATAATGCGAAATCTCGCCCTAAAAAAAACGACTGGCTTCAAAAATTATCAAAATCATTCTCCATGATAACTATCAAGTCGTGCAACGCTGACAAAAAGTCAATATTTTCCACAAAATCAAAGACATTTAACGGAGCATTTTCATTTCAGCAAGAATTGACGGAAAATGAAGAGAAGACAATAAACGAGAACGAATCAGTTGAGACCAAATTAAAACGTCCATTAGAAGAAGCAGAAGACGACGAAAAATTTCAAGAAATCAAAAAACAAATGCTCGATACTCAGAATAACGATCAAAAATTAATAATAAAACCAGAAAATTCAGAAGATGATGAACTTATAGAGGCACTTTTAGACTTTGAAAATAACAAATATCTTTACTTTTAAATAAATTTGGTCACTAAAATTTTTAAGCTTTTTAGTCTACATAAATTAACCAGTAATATGGTTAAAACTTTGATTTTTTTTAAAATACTCATTCTTAAATGTAACTTTAACAGCGAAATGGACGAGTCAGTATTCTTCTCAAGCGACAGTAACAGTTCAATCAAGCATGAATCGTTTTATACACCCAGAGAAGACGATGTTAATGTTGCTTTCGTCACCAATGACAAGAGTATAAGTAGTCAATCGAAACCAATCAAACGTGAATTTAGTTTTGATTTATCACAAGAATTCTTATGCAAAAAAGTTAAGTCTTTTGAAGAAAATGTAACAAGCTCTCAACAAGTTATAGCCGAAAATCAACCGAAAGTTGAAATGTCGGAGCAAGAATTTTGGCAACACGATACAAGATTAAGCCGGAATCTTTACTATAATACTATTGGTCTGGACGATTTTGATCTTGAGCTTTATGTTCGGTCCGAAATAGAAGTTCTGTTAGATTTAGTGGTAAATGGCGGACAAATTTTGTATACAACAGAACATTATTACAACTTACTGTTGAAGAAAAAAATATATTTTGACAATATACAAGAATTAAACAAATTAAAAGATTGTTTGAATCGGTTTGAAGAAAAACATCGTCACATTTGTTGTGATCTGATCCAGTATGAACTCGAGAAAATGGAATTTAAAAGAAGAATCAAAGATACGGAAGATATTGTGGAAGTGTCACTCCAAGACATGGATAATTTTGCTTCGTTTTTAAACAGTATTTACTCAAATAAAATTATTCGAAAATAAAGCATTTTTATCTTTTAATTTTTTTTATTTCATCTTAATCAAAATTCAATATTATTTCAGTAAAGAAATCTTCGATTTCACTTTTTGACCAAGATCGTAAGACATTTATTAAGTCTGTAAAGGTTCAGTATTGTTACACTACTGTTTTATACAGTAATATTTAATTTCCTGCAGGCATAGTTAAAGTTGAAGTATACTCTTAAAGTTTACTTTTTATTTTTAAAATAAAAGAACAACAGATTAACTTTACAATAATTTACTATTTATCAAAAATCAATCCAGTAACATAAAATGTTTGTTAACAAAATCGTTGCAATTTTCAAAAGAAGACAAACAAGAAAAAAGTATTTTAAAATTGTTGATGAGCTTAAAGCGTTAAGCCATTCATCAAAAATGTTAATAAAGTTGTACGTTATACCAGCTTTGACATATAAGCGAAAATGGAAAGCTCTTAGCGACCAACCATTATATGTGTGTGGATTTCCAGCATGTCGTGATACAGAGACTTGTTTTAAGAAACGCAATGAATTGATAATGCATTTAAAATGTATTCATATATGTGAGATTCCTAGAATTACCGATTTCCTTGAAAATATTAAATCTTAAGTTTTAAATAAAACAATTTTAAAAAAAATGTCACTTTTTTTGCTGAATACTACAATTAATTTTGTAGAAAATAACAAAATAATTTGTGTTTGAAATAAAAACAGATTTTTTTTAGATAATGGATACAAGTATTATCTTGTTATCATCGGACGAAGGATCAAGCGATGACTCAAGTGTAATTGTCTGCAGTCAGCATGAGGTTAAAAAGAAAGAAGACTCTCGATTAAATTTAAAAAGAGATTTGAGCATTCAATCGCTCGAACAAGCTTCAAAATTTTACGAATCTAAAGAAAAAAAGGTCAAACAATCAAATAATACATTAGAATTAAATACAGCCAATTTGTCAACTGTTGCTTTGAGTCAAGGCCTAACAACCAAATTATCATTGAGTGTCCAAAAAAAATCTAAAATTGTTTTAACTTTGCAAAATTTTTGGATTCATGATCCTAGACTTGATCAAAGACTTTATTACAACAGAATCGATGATTGGAATGTAGACTGCGATATTCTTGTCTGGTGCGAACTTGAAGTGATTCTTGATCTTGTGTGCAGCAAATCTATTTGTTACACTGTTGAACACTACTATCATCAGCTGTTGAAAAAAAAGCAATTTTTACATAATCAAAAGATGTTGGATTGTCTTTGCAAGGAATACAAACAAGTTTATGCACAAACAAACAATTTTTCAAATAAAAATCAGAATGAGTTTTTGATTGGTAAAGAGTATATGGAAAAGAAAATAAATCAATTGCGAGAAATCTGTGAAATCAACAAAAAAGATTTACAGAGTTTTACCAAATTTATTGTAGACGTTTATGGTCAAAAAACAATTTTACCTTGAATAATTATGAATAAAAAATTTATAAAATTCATAATTTATTTAATTTTTAAATTTCTAATTTCAAGTCCTATGAATGAACATTTCGTTTTTTTTGCTTTTAAAATTCTGAGTGGAGAGACTAAAAGTTTTGCTCGGAATAACTCTAAAATTTTGGTTTAGACTACTACTACTAGTCTACATTAAAAAAAGATATATAGCAATAAAGAAAAGGGGATAAATTTAGTCTAACGTCTTGTTTTCTTTTAATTTAAAAATTTCTAAGACAAATTTTCTGACACGATAAATATAACTTTTTGTTTAAAAGAAAACAAGACGTTAGATGTAAGACTAATTTTATCCCCTTTTCTTTATTGCTATATATCTTTAACTAAATTATTCATAAAAGACTAATTTATTCAAATCACAACATGATTTCAAATACTATCCATGTTAAAATTAAATTTTAAGCTGTTTTCTCTTTACATTCAAGATATTAGCTGCAGTTTCAATTAGAAAATCGAAATGTTCATGGTCTTCTAAAATTTCTATATAAAAACCTTCTCGTTCTTCAATTTTCATATCATAAATTAAAAAAAAATAAAAAATCAAAATGTTCAAAAACTCGTTCGAAATTGATGACCTAGTCTCAAATGCAAGAAGAATAATGCCATATTTATATTCTTCGTTATTGGTCAAGTTTAACAAGCCATTTAATCGCCCAAGATTATTTTCACTGTTTATAGATGCAGATGATGACATCAACATTGGATCAATTTCAGAAACAAGAATCGAAGAGGAATGCCCGCTTACATACCAAAATGTTGTCGAAAATGTAGATTGCAATCGAACAGAAGTGTTTGAATGGTTTACAAAATCGAAAAGCCGGAGTATTGCGGCTCAATCCGATACTATTGAGTGCGAAAACTATATTGGCAACGAACCTGAAGCTATAAAGCTTTATAAAGAATTACGACTAAAACACATATTATGGAAAGATAAAAAAGACCGTTTCTTATTCTATCAATGCAAAACTAATAGAGTGATGGCTGAAAAGTTTAAAAATGCAGTGAATTTGTTGATGAACGGATGGGAATTGGTTGAGTTAGGTGGGATGTATATATTGTTGCCACGATTGTATTCGGAATTCACTCGGAGTTTAATTGAATACAAAATACTCAGCTTATCAAAGCCAGTGTTTATTCAATCGAAAAGCGAAAAAGTAAGTCGATCATGCCAAGTTGAAACTATCGGAGCAAAGCCTGCGTTATTTCGACTAAATTCATTGGATATATTCACAAAGGCAAGGAATATACTGCCAAGTCTGTGTTTCAATTCACGAAAGGGTCCGTATCACCCAATTGGTATGCCAATAGAACAGGACGTATTTTTCAAAATAATGTTTCGAAAATATGTTTGGCCGATTCGATCACACACCACCACCTTTCAAAGCGACTTTTTATTGGAACAATTTGTGAAATTCTCCTATGAAAACATTGTTCTGAATTATCAAGTCGATAGAGTTTTATTAATCGACTGGTTTTGCTATGAAAAGTCAAAAACAGTATACGTACAAGATGGAGCTTGTCAAGTATTCTCAAAAGTAACTGAGCCAATTGTTTTTTCTACTTTTTATGCAGATAGACTAATGGATTACAGCTGCCATAATGATGAAACAAGAGAGTACAATGGTCCATTATTTTTTCATGTGTATGTTTGTCGTGATTTGGTCTCAGAATACAACCAGGCACTTGCAATCTTTGGTTCAAGTTGGAAAATAATTCAATTTGACAATCAATTTATCTTAATAAATAAAATCCAACCGTATAATAATATGAAAATAATTGAACATAAAGTAATAAACCCAACATGTCTAAAATCAATGAAACCAAAAATTAAAAAGGATGTTGGCGTACAAACCGATTACAGTGATGATTATCCGTTTTCCGATTCTTTAAAAGATGGACTCTATTGTGAACGCCTGCCTCTAAAACGGTCGTTTGAACCAGATGTTTACAATTTTAAAAGACCAAGAGTGGAGAGAAAATTTCAACCTTAATTTATAATACTATTATTTCACATTTTTTTTTAAAAGCAAAATCAAAATTGAAACATTAAAAGATTTATTTTTTTTTCAAAACAACAATAAATAACATAAAATATACTTTTATTTATCGCTTATTAATGTTAAAAATTAAACACTTTTAGTATCTAAATCTTTTAATGAAGACTTTAAATGAAGACTTTTAATGAAAGTAATCAACACAAATAAAAATTAAGTGGTAACTGTGTAGAAGTAAAATAAAATTAAACAATTTAAGTACATAGATGAAGATTACCGTCATTTTGAAAATTAAATGTTTAAACTTTAAAGACGTAAAAACTGTCTAAGTTAAAACTGCAGATTTCGAGTTAGAATATAACAAAATAATTAAAAGTCAAACGTATACTGTAAAGAACAGTAGTATTGTATATCTTAGTACAAAATTTCAATTTTGTATTAGAATGGATTTTGTCGAAGAAAAAAGGTCTATTCTTATTAAACTTTTCTCGATTATTAGCTCGGAACCAAAAGTTAGTAATATGGACGAGAATGAATTAAGAAATTTCATAAGCTCAGAATTTAAAGAATTCAATTATAGGTATCCAAGTGAACGACTTTTAAGAAACATACTACCCATAACATACGAAAATGTTAAATTTAATTCGAGATTTAAAATAACAAGAGAGGAGTGGTCCAACTGGTTTCTATCAAATTCTCGTTTAAGAACTGTTAGCGTTCAGTATGATAATGTATCAGAAGACAAATACACAAGTAATACATTACATGCAATTGAAGACTACAAAATAATGCGTGTATTGGATTCATGGTTTCGTGATAATGAACCGACTTATTTTGTCATAAATGCAGATATTAAGTTGAAAGACAAATTCGAAAAGTGCTTAAAATTTTTCAATCTAAAATGGAAAATTGAAAAGATTAACGAAGTATTTGTGTTGATGCCATTAAGTTATGAAAATTATTCAAAGTTGGTAATTAAATATGCTGTTTTAAATCGTTTAATGGACAGATTCGACCCAGAAATAGACACAAATGATATTTCAACACAAACATCAAATGAAGACATTGTCGAAGTCTAAATTCAACTTAAATGAAAAAATTTAAATAAAACTATAAAATTTTAAACTTTAATTTTTATTTTTAACCCGAAAAATAGTGACTTATAAAAATCAGACAAATAATTATACCCTAAACCCTAAACCCTAACCCTAACCCTAACCCTAAACCCTAAACCCTAACCCTAACCTTAATGGACTCTGCTTGCAGTATGTTGGTAAATACAATACAAAACAATATAAATGAAATAGATCAGTTTATGAGTCTAAATTTTCTAAGTAAGTAGCAAAAATTTCTTGATTCACTTGAAATGGTATTAATTTTATAGTTTTTTTTTTCAAAGCTAAAAAAAATCTATTAATTTATATAAATTATGGACAAGCGTTTCTGCCTGTCTGTACGAACGTGACAACAATTATAATAAACGAAAGTATTGATTCATCTAATTGCAATCAAGAAATAGAAATTTTATATCAAAAACAAGAAAATTCAACAAGTTTCTACAAAGGATTTCTACGGCCAAACAATATTATAACACAATTTTCGTCAAAATTAAATGATTGTAACTCAAATTATAAAAGATTTATTTTTAAACCCGACATTAAAAAAAATGAAAGTATTGAAGTAATAAGAAATGAAAATGTTGTGAATGTAAAAAATTTTACATCATTAATTACAGAATTTCGATTATCTTCTGGTAATCTTAAGGATTTGTACGATCATCATTCCTATTTAGTAAACGGTTCTAATATTTTCGATGTCCTTGATACGCTTTTCTATCCGGACGAAATAAAACCAATGATTGATGAAGGCACAAGTAACTTTTTTGATGACAAAAACTTGCCTACTGTAAACGAAGATGTCCTGAACAAAATTAAAAATAAATTAAATGGCTTAGTGTACAATGTTTTTGGCAATTTAGGAGTTGTTTGTGTCATTATTTTTATTATTTTTATTTTTCTTATTGTGGTAAAGCTTTTCCAAAAAAAGATTACAACAAGAAGCTCATTTATTGGTCATGGATTTCAACGTTACGAAAAAGAACTATTAGATGTTATTCAAAACCTAAAGAAAAAAGGCTACAATAATCAAGATTTAAATGAGGATGTTGAATTAGGAATATTATAAATACATTATCATTTATGAATAAATATTTTTGAAAAGAATTTGTATTTTTTTTTACTTTTAAATACACAAAATGGACGTAATAATCCATTAAAATCATAATTGAATATGTTGAATTTTTATTAAGTTAAAAAAACTAATTTTTTTTTTAGTATTTGGTTAAAAGATAAAACATTAAACGGTAGAAATGATTTCTGTGCAAAAAATCAACCTTCTTCATAGCATGTTGAGTTACAATAAAAGAAACTCTCAATTTAAGTTTGACAAAAGATCATGTTTTGTAAATCGTGGTATTCCTAATTATGGTCAAACATGTTATTTAGCATCGGTATTTCAATGTTTGAACGTTTATAACAATATGTTGAAGAACCTAATTGAGCACAAACAAAAATACAATTGGTTTTTTACATTTCCTGATTATCAAATGTTAAACAACTATTTAACATTGGTTTATGACGGATTTAACTTGTTTTCAAGCAAAACGCTGGCATATGAATTACTTTTGAATAATTTTTTTAAATCATTCTCAGGCTCACAATTAAAAAAGAAATTTCAAGCTGGTGTCCAACAAGATGCGCATGAATTCTTGATGGAATTCTTAATTGAAATAGACAAATGTGTAATTGAGATGGAACTTGCCAAACGTGGAATAAAACCAAATGAAAACTCGAGTTCAATTTTCAAACTCTTTTCTCATAATTACAATAAGGTCGAACAAAGCTTCAGTTTTCAGTATAAAAGAACATTGACTTGTTGTAGTGGTCATGAAAAAGTAGTTGATGAGACAAGCAAGAGTTTAGACCTACCCATAAACGACGAGTGTGAGACAATTTACGATTGTCTTGATCTTTACTTTACGCTGGAAGAATTGGATAGCATTGAGTGCAAATCGTGCAAGAAAAGAAGCTCATTCGAAAGTAAAATTAGTCTCAGTACATTAGGTGATTACCTGATCATAATGCTTAAACGTTTTGAGGTTTGTTCAGTTTTTTTACTTTAAATTCAATCTAATTTAATGGGAAAAAAGCTTTAATTTTTTTTAATTAGTTTGATCATCACGGCTACTCTAGAAAAATAACCAAGAAAATTCAAATAAAAAGGCAACTGGATCTGGGTCGGTTTAATGAAAATCAAATAGAAAACGATGATTCTTTGTTTACATTAGAAGCTATTTGCCTTCACTCTGGTAATGAAACTAACAGCGGACATTACACAAGTAAATTAATTATATGAGACATGTTTGTTATTTTATCTATTAATTTTAAATTTCTAAAAAAAAAGGTTTAGTTTGGTCGAAGACAAATTCAAACTGGAAATACTTTGACGATGAAAAAGATTCTAATGTTGACGATTTTGAAAAATTTTTAAATAAAAATTCACTCAAAAGCCAGCCGTATTTGCTATTTTACAAAAAAACAAGTATCTTCAACGGTAAACATTCTTTTTTTTTTATTCATTCAAAACCTGGCTTCTTTTATAAAAAAAAACTTTTTTAACATAGCCGAAAGAGTTGAAATCTCAGAATTTTATTGTGATTCAGATAGTGATATCATTATTTTGGAGTCAGATAGTAGTAAGTAATTATTTCTTTTTTACTGGTAATATTTGAAATAATTAATGATGTGTTTTTTAAAGGTCATGCTTGTACATCATCTTCAATTAAATTAGAATTAAAATCTGTTAGTGAAAACAGCTTTTCAGAAGACAGACATGGACATGAGACATTAAAATCAAACAAAAATCAAAGTAATATTGAAAAAAGCAATTGAATTTAAGGCGTCAATATATATTTTTATTTAAGTAGTTGAAATATGTGAAACGTTCAGCCGAAATAAATACAGTTCAATTCGGATTACACGAATCGATAATAATCCAAATGAAAGACAGCCTGAAAATGAGCATAATGTAGAAAAAATGACTTTTACAAGAGATATCACAATGGAATCAATAAAAAGTTTCGAGTTAATGCAATGTGACGAGTCAAGTAATTGTGAAGAAAGCGAACAAAATTTCATTTTAGATTTTGATCAAAGTGAGCTTAGTCCTGACCTGTCAAGATGTTAATCAATTTAATTACCTATTAAATTTAAGATTTAAACACAACGAATGAAACAATAGGTAATAACTCGATTGCAAGTCGTTCGTCCTTTTCACCAAATTCAACAAGTACTCAGAAATTACAAAAAGCTAAGGAAAGAAAAGAATCTAAAAGACAATGGATTGCTAACATGAGAAAAAACGACAAATTATTTGTTGAGAAAGAATGCAAAAAAAAGAGAGACTATATGGCCAAAAAAAGAAGCGAACCTTTTGAGAAAGCTAAAGAGCAAAAGAACAACACCAAACAACATCGTTTAAAAAGATCTGATTCTTTATTACGATCACAAGAACAACAGAGAAACACAATTGGGCATCAAATTATGCGAGCAGATCCTATTGTAAGAGCCCATGAACAAGTAAGCAACACACTTCAACATCAAGTAAGAAGACAAGATCCTATTGCAAGAGCCAATGAACAAGTAAGCAACACACTTCAACATCAAGTAAGAAGACAAGATCCTATTGCAAGAGCCGATGAACAAGCTACAAACACACTTCAACATCAAATAAGAAGACAAGATCCTATTGCAAGAGCCGATGAACAAGTAAGCAACACACTTCAACATCAAGTTAGAAGGCAAGATCCTTTTGTAAGAGCCCATGAACAAGTAAGCAACACAATTCAACATCAAGTAAGAAGACAAGATCCTATTGCAAGAGCCGATGAACAAGTAAGCAACACACTTCAACATCAAATAAGAAGACAAGATCCTATTGCAAGAGCCGATGAACAAGTAAGCAACACACTTCAACATCAAATAAGAAGACAAGATCCTATTGCAAGAGCCGATGAACAAGTAAGCAACACACTTCAACATCAAGTTCGAAGGGCTGATTCAATTGTTAGAGAGCACGAGCAAGCGATAAATACCATTCGACGTCAACAAGCTAGAACTGGAGAAGGAGCAGTGATAAAAAATTATGAAGAAGGAATCAGAAATGGCCCTACTTTGGCTTGTGTTTGTTGTGGGGGGTTATTTTTCAAGCGAACAGTGAGCAAGTTTTCGATGAATTCGAACGAAACCAATTATGACAAGATTTTTAATGTAAGAAACATGTCGCAATGTGAAACGTATTGGATTTGTGTAACATGTAATAAATATGTAAAAGCTAAGCGTATTCCTCCATTGGCTTTGTCCAACGATTTACATTTTCCAGACGTTAGCGAAAAGATTTTATTGCTTAATGAATTGGAAGAAAGATTGTGTTCCCCAAGAGTACCGTTTGTTCTAATTAAAGACAAGTCACATTGGGATCAACAAAGTAAATTGTGTGGAAACGTAGTTAATGTACCAATTGACACAGAAACAACATTAGAATTTCTTCCACGATCGTTTCAAGATACAGAAACAATTAGCATTGAATTCAAACGAAGAATGGACTACACAAGAGCATACAAAAAAGATACAATTCGTCCCGCAGCTATTATTGATGCTTTGAGATATTTGGTCCAACAAAATTTATTCGTACATAGCAATATTAAAATTTCAGATGATTGGTTCGAAAAATTCAATGTTCTTGATGGAAATGTGCAAGATGAAGTAGAAACACTTCCAGAACTTAGTTTAACGTGGGATGAAAATCCAAACACAAGTACCATCCAAGACCATCAATTAGATAATAATCAAGCAAATTGTACACTTAATCAAGCAGACGAAAACAATGACGAAATCGACTATATGTTTGCCAACAATACAGTATATGAAAACGAACCAACTTTGCTAGTGGACAAAAATCAATTGCTAAAAACAATTGCACCGGCAGAAGGCAATGCTCCGATGCCGATTTTGAGCGATAAGAACTCGGAAGAGTTGACATTCCTTAAAATTTATGGCGGTCAAGTTATAAAAGGATTGAACGAACTTAAATACGGCCTGCGATGTAAATCAGAATTTCGAAGATTTGACAGACGTTGTGCCAAAAATATAACCAAGATTTTCTATTCTTATCGAAAGTTAGTTAGCAAGAAATTGAATCAAGCTATCGAAACAGCTTTGAGAAAAACAAGAGAAGTTGAACTTATGAGAGCCAAGGATGCATTGGACAAGGACAAAATAAATGATTTACTTATTCGCAATGAAGCTCAAATGTTTTTGCGTACAATACGATCGAGTCCGCAATATTGGAATCTAAAAAAAATGGAAATTAACGCAATGATTCGTCAAATTGGGTGTCCAACTTTTTTCATAACATTTAGTCCGGCCGAGATTGAATGGGCCGAGTTGATTGTTTTACTTGTAAAAATTTTAGATGACAAAACAATTAGCGAGATACAAGTGAGTGAAATGACAAGAGTAAAGAGAATTGAATTGGTAAGACGTGATCCAATTACTGTGGCCAGGTATTTTGAGAATCGTATGGGCGAGCTTTTAAAGTATTGCTTCAATCAAACAAGTGGTCCATTCGCACAAAATCAGGTTGATGATTACTTTTGGCGTATTGAATTTCAAGACCGCGGTAGTCCACATGTTCATGCCATTTTATGGAATAAGGACGCACCAAAATACGAAGAACATGAGAATGAACAAGAAGCGGATAGACTCAAAAAGATGTGCACTGATTTTATTGACAAGTATGTAACGTGCGAGAGACCGTTTAACAATGTTGTTTGTGAAGACGAATATGAAGGTAGAATAGATACGGAGGTATTGAGATCATGTGAAATAAAGTATCAAATGCATGTGCACAAGGGCAATTGTAAAGTAAATGATAGCGATGGACAACAACAGCAGCAGCAGCAGCAGCTATGTAAATACGGTTTTCCATGGCCAATACTAAATGAAACGTTGATTTTGGAGCCATTTGAAAAGAATTCGTTTGCTCTCGAATTAGGCAGAAAAAATTATGTTAAAATACGAGAAAAACTAGAGTACATAGTTAAACAAGTGAGGTCGATTGACAATTACCATGTAACTCTAGATGAAATGTTGGCATCTTTGAATATGACTTATGACGAATACAAAAAAGGTCTATCGGCTTCGATAACAACAACTTCAGTTTTTCTTAAGAGAACATGTCGTGAGCTCATGGTAAATCCGTACAATAAAAAATTATATGTTCGTCATCGTGCCAACATGGATATACAATTTATAACAGATCCGTATGGAGCCGCTGCGTACGTGGCATCGTATATGATGAAATCGAATGCAGCCATGTCTCGTCTAATAAACAGAACCATTGACGACATAGTAATGAGTAACAATCAATCGGTTAAGCAGCGTTTGTTTAAGGTTGCCAACAAGTTTAACAATTGTTCGGAAATTTCGGCTCAAGAATGTGCGTACACATTATTGAGTATGCCAGTGTCTAGAACATCAAGAGAAACAATTTACGTAAATACGTATCCAATCGAAAAGCGTAATGTAATACTAAAGGAGGACAGATACTTACAATTGATGAGTCCCGAGTCATCGGCTATTTTTAAGGCTGGCCTTTTACAACACTATGTAAATAGACCTACTTCTCACATGAAAGACATGTGCTTGGCCGAATTTGCAAGTCACTACGATTATTTTACGAAACAACGGGCTCGTTATCCCGATGATTTGACTCGATTGAGTAGATTTCCAGAAGACGACGAAGATTTAGACGAAGATAATAATGAGCATCATTTCGACGAACAACAGCAACAAGATTCGGTTGCTTCGAATCAACATCAACTCAACACAAATGCTGTTACTAGTGTTAGGATTGGTAGTAGTATGAGAACTAATGAAGAAAACAACTGCTCACAAGAGAGCTTGTTTTCAACTTGTACACAATCGAGTACACCTATTGCTAGACAAGCAAATACTCCGTATATTGCGTTGAGAAATGGTGACGGATTTATTAAAATGAGAAAGCGACCAAAAATACTTCGTTATAAGCGTTACAACAAAGTTAAAGACGATAAAAATTATTATCGTGTCGAGATAATGTTGTTTATGCCATGGCAAGACGAAAAAAAAGATGTTGAGGTAAGAGATTGTTTCGCAAAATTTGAAGAAAACAAACAAATAATTGCCAATAATCGTGCACGTTTTCAATCTGTAATTGCGGAAAGTTTTGACGAGGCTCAAGCCGATATTGATCGTGAAATACAAGAATACTACGAAAAACTGGTTGAAGATCATGTCGAGTCTTTGAATGAAGCAAATGAAAATTTGCTGAGAAATCCACATTTACAAACAAACGAAGAGCTCGAAGAGGAATACGGCTATCATGCACAAATCCAAGAACACGTCGTGAACATGCAGCGCAAAGCAAATAATAAACAAAATGAAGATGGCATTAGACTGCCACAAATGTTTAAAAATGAACAGTACCATGAGTTGATGAGGTCGTTGAATAGAATTCAGCATAAATACATTGCCAATTTAATAGCTTGTCTAAAAGTGAACGAAAAAAGTTTTTATCATTTTGTAAGCGGCGGAGCTGGAACAGGTAAATCACATTTAATTCGATCGATTTATCAGACTTTTATGCGATTTCAACAACGCAATGAACAAAAATCAACCAGAGATTCGACGACGACCGAAAACATGATTGTCTATGCTCTTTTGGGTGCTTTTACTGGCAAAGCAGCTTTCAATATTAAAGGCCTAACACTGCATTCATTGTTTCACATACCTGTTCAAAGTGGTGAACGTATTGATGCGTTAACAGGCGAATTACTCAACAAAGTAAGACGTAAATACAAGGATTTAAAGTTGCTTATAATAGATGAAATATCAATGGTTGGTTTTAAATTATTTTCAAAACTAAATCAACGATTAATGCAAATAATGGACAAGAAAGGTGAATTGTTTGGTGGAGTTTCAATAATATGCGTAGGTGATTTTTATCAAGTGTGTCCCGTAATGGAAACAAGAATTTTTCGATATCAAGGCCTTGCAGGTGAACGAAACACTATTGGTTTCGAAGATTTAGCCGACATATTTTTTGAGATGAATGCAGATGCAGAAAGTGAAACGGGTACATGTAGATCTCGATCAACAGCTCGCACAAATAGACTTTGGAAAAAATTTCGCATGATTGAATTGACTGAAATAATGAGACAACGAAATGATGCCGAATTTGCTCGCGCTCTCAATTCATTAGCTCGTAAAGGTGTAATTGGTCTATCCTTGGAAGAAGTTAATTTGTTTAATACGCGAATTGTTAGGTCACTTGACGAAATACCGGTAGAAGCGCTCAGCTTGAATTATACAAACGAAAATGTAAACACGTTTAATGTGACAAAGTTGAGAAAAGACTTGACTGATCCAAGTGAAATAGTCGAGAATAGAGCAATCGATATGGCCGTAGGCAAGCAAAAAGATACGGGTGGCGCACGTATAGCTTTGCGAGATTGCCAGAATGAAACCGATTTAAATAAAACAAATGGCAAGCCAACGTTGCTGCGATTTCGTCTCGAATTCAAATACATGATTACTGTGAATGTACGTCAAGAGGATGGTCTGGCGAATGGAGTTGTAGGCGATTTGAAAAAAATTGTGTTTACACAAAATAAAACAAATGAAAAACCTCTTGTAAAACGTGTATACTTGAAGTTTGACGATGATGAAATTGGCCAAATGACAAGATCAGATTCTAAAACGCAAGGATACATGAAACAGGATGGAGTTTCGAAAGACTCAAAGTGGACAATGATCCAGTATGATCGTGAGGCGATTAAACGTGGCAAATGTGGTCAACAATTTGAAATCGAAAGAATACAATTTAATTTAGTCGAAGCCGAAGCTATAACAATTCACAAGTCACAAGGTCAAACGTACGAGTGTGTTGCCGTTAATATTGGCACTCAAATGCCCGATGCAGTGCTGTACGTAGGCATGAGCAGATGTACACGCTTAAATGGCTTGTATTTGTATGGACGTCAATCGATCGAGAGTGATTCCATTCGAAAGTTGACTACAAGTGAACGTGAGAAAAAAATCGAAATTAACCAACGCACAGACGAAGTAAGTCAAGAAATGGAACGAATGCGTGTGGATGCTCAATTGCAAAATGAGTTTGCCTTTCTTGACGACAATTATATTGAACCAAATGTTTCACTTTTATTTCAAAACATTCAAAATTTCAATTCAAACAAACAAAATTTGGCGGCCGATTTTGGTTATGAAAAAGCTGATTTGATTTTTCTCGTTGAATGCCACAACTATACGAATAGACGCATTGAAGCGAGTCGTCTTTTGAATTCAACGCATGAAATGATACACTTTACAGCTGCTGCTGGCCTAAATACTTCACATGGACAAGTGTGCTACGTGCGCAAAGGTCAACATCACGAGCGACTAAAATTCTTGGCCCACAATGCAAATACTCGCAATGAATATGTTGACAAACAAACGCATGCAGACATTAATTTAATAGTTGAAATGAGTTTATTCGAATACAAGCACCGGCTCCACCACTCGGGGAATGTCGACAAAGTCGTGTACATATTGTCTATTTATAAACATGTTAAATGCACAAAACAAAGTTGTCTAGAACAAATGGCAAAGTTTTTGAGCGATAAATTGCCTCGCCATGAAACAACAACAACAACAACAACAGCAACAACAACAACAACAACAACCGGGAGACCGAGTCTTTTAGTTTTGGGCGATTTTAATATCGATTTTAACAAGCAAGAAAACAAAGAATGCATGACATTAATTCATGATAAAATGAACTTGAGACCATTGTTTGAAAATGCCAAGTCTTTTGAAAACAAGTCACACGTGGATTGGGCTTTTAGAAATAGAAATTTTCAACATCAAGTCAAATCCCAATTGTACGAAACATGGTTCAGCGATCATTCGGCCATTTGGAGTGAACTAAATTTTGTTGATTGTTTATGAACAAAGCTTTTATTGAATTTGTAAATTTTTTTTTTTATTAAATTGTGTTTTCGAATAAATTTTTACTAAAATTGGTATTGTTACATTTCATTATGATGGGAAACATTAACTAGTTACCACGAAATGAGTTATTGGCGGAATTTGACACTTGACTCATGAGATTTAAATTCAAGTGAGAGAGAGAGAGAGAGAGAGAGAGAGAGAGAGAGTAGGGCTTTGGCAAAGCATTCGTGGGCAACGAAAATATTGTAACTTTATGGTTCACTTTGATTCGAGTAATTTTTAGTAATTTCTAGTTCTTGTCCCGTGTAAAGCATTCTCTTTTTTAAGGTGAATTTTTATAAAAAATTATATTGCCTAGATTTTACTCGATTTGTGTCTAGCCGCCGCCGCTACTCTAATAAGTACATGGTTTTTAGGCGAAAAGTCTCTCGCTTTTTCTCATTGATTCAAGTGGGTTGCAAAACTAATAAACATAGCTCATTTTTGATAACATATTCGGCTTCTCCATTCAAAATACACCAATAAACATGTGCAAAATTTGTGTAACTTTTTAAAAGTAAACGAAAAAATATTGCATTCTAATCGATAATCGATAATCGGTCAATAGTCATCCCATCGACTTGAAAATTTGCAGCACGCATCACTCTAGTGCCACATGCATGTGGACAAAATTTCAGCTCGATACGACTTTATCTTGACCACTTTTGAGCTGTCTACAGACGGACGGACGGACGGACTGACGGACGGACGGACGGACGGACGGACACGACGAACGTAATACCTAGATGGCTAGATGAATCTAGTAAAATCTAGGTAACCCCTAACCCACCACTCGGGGAATGTCGACAAAGTCGTGTACATATTGTCTATTTATAAACATGTTAAATGCACAAAACAAAGTTGTCTAGAACAAATGGCAAAGTTTTTGAGCGATAAATTGCCTCGCCATGAAACAACAACAACAACAACAACAGCAACAACAACAACAACAACAACCGGGAGACCGAGTCTTTTAGTTTTGGGCGATTTTAATATCGATTTTAACAAGCAAGAAAACAAAGAATGCATGACATTAATTCATGATAAAATGAACTTGAGACCATTGTTTGAAAATGCCAAGTCTTTTGAAAACAAGTCACACGTGGATTGGGCTTTTAGAAATAGAAATTTTCAACATCAAGTCAAATCCCAATTGTACGAAACATGGTTCAGCGATCATTCGGCCATTTGGAGTGAACTAAATTTTGTTGATTGTTTATGAACAAAGCTTTTATTGAATTTGTAAATTTTTTTTTTTATTAAATTGTGTTTTCGAATAAATTTTTACTAAAATTGGTATTGTTACATTTCATTATGATGGGAAACATTAACTAGTTACCACGAAATGAGTTATTGGCGGAATTTGACACTTGACTCATGAGATTTAAATTCAAGTGAGAGAGAGAGAGAGAGAGAGAGAGAGAGAGAGAGAGAGAGAGTAGGGCTTTGGCAAAGCATTCGTGGGCAACGAAAATATTGTAACTTTATGGTTCACTTTGATTCGAGTAATTTTTAGTAATTTCTAGTTCTTGTCCCGTGTAAAGCATTCTCTTTTTTAAGGTGAATTTTTATAAAAAATTATATTGCCTAGATTTTACTCGATTTGTGTCTAGCCGCCGCCGCTACTCTAATAAGTACATGGTTTTTAGGCGAAAAGTCTCTCGCTTTTTCTCATTGATTCAAGTGGGTTGCAAAACTAATAAACATAGCTCATTTTTGATAACATATTCGGCTTCTCCATTCAAAATACACCAATAAACATGTGCAAAATTTGTGTAACTTTTTAAAAGTAAACGAAAAAATATTGCATTCTAATCGATAATCGATAATCGGTCAATAGTCATCCCATCGACTTGAAAATTTGCAGCACGCATCACTCTAGTGCCACATGCATGTGGACAAAATTTCAGCTCGATACGACTTTATCTTGACCACTTTTGAGCTGTCTACAGACGGACGGACGGACGGACTGACGGACGGACGGACGGACGGACGGACACGACGAACGTAATACCTAGATGGCTAGATGAATCTAGTAAAATCTAGGTAACCCCTAACCCACCACTCGGGGAATGTCGACAAAGTCGTGTACATATTGTCTATTTATAAACATGTTAAATGCACAAAACAAAGTTGTCTAGAACAAATGGCAAAGTTTTTGAGCGATAAATTGCCTCGCCATGAAACAACAACAACAACAACAACAGCAACAACAACAACAACAACAACCGGGAGACCGAGTCTTTTAGTTTTGGGCGATTTTAATATCGATTTTAACAAGCAAGAAAACAAAGAATGCATGACATTAATTCATGATAAAATGAACTTGAGACCATTGTTTGAAAATGCCAAGTCTTTTGAAAACAAGTCACACGTGGATTGGGCTTTTAGAAATAGAAATTTTCAACATCAAGTCAAATCCCAATTGTACGAAACATGGTTCAGCGATCATTCGGCCATTTGGAGTGAACTAAATTTTGTTGATTGTTTATGAACAAAGCTTTTATTGAATTTGTAAATTTTTTTTTTTATTAAATTGTGTTTTCGAATAAATTTTTACTAAAATTGGTATTGTTACATTTCATTATGATGGGAAACATTAACTAGTTACCACGAAATGAGTTATTGGCGGAATTTGACACTTGACTCATGAGATTTAAATTCAAGTGAGAGAGAGAGAGAGAGAGAGAGAGAGAGAGAGAGAGAGAGAGTAGGGCTTTGGCAAAGCATTCGTGGGCAACGAAAATATTGTAACTTTATGGTTCACTTTGATTCGAGTAATTTTTAGTAATTTCTAGTTCTTGTCCCGTGTAAAGCATTCTCTTTTTTAAGGTGAATTTTTATAAAAAATTATATTGCCTAGATTTTACTCGATTTGTGTCTAGCCGCCGCCGCTACTCTAATAAGTACATGGTTTTTAGGCGAAAAGTCTCTCGCTTTTTCTCATTGATTCAAGTGGGTTGCAAAACTAATAAACATAGCTCATTTTTGATAACATATTCGGCTTCTCCATTCAAAATACACCAATAAACATGTGCAAAATTTGTGTAACTTTTTAAAAGTAAACGAAAAAATATTGCATTCTAATCGATAATCGATAATCGGTCAATATTCATCCCATCGACTTGAAAATTTGCAGCACGCATCACTCTAGTGCCACATGCATGTGGACAAAATTTCAGCTCGATACGACTTTATCTTGACCACTTTTGAGCTGTCTACAGACGGACGGACGGACGGACTGACGGACGGACGGACGGACGGACGGACACGACGAACGTAATACCTAGATGGCTAGATGAATCTAGTAAAATCTAGGTAACCCTAACCCCCAACCCTAACCCTTAAAACCTCTTGTTAATTATTCTTACAGCACTGGAATCTCTGGAAACTACTAAAAACCTCTTGTAAATTATTCCTACAGCACTGGATACTCTGGAAACTACTTAAAACCTCTTGTTAACATTTAATAAATTATTCTTACAGCACTGGATACTCTGGATACTCCTTTATACCTCTTGTAAACATTTTATAAATTATTCTAAAAGCACCGGAATCTCTGGAAACTACTTTAAAACACTTGTAAATAATTCTAACAGCACTGGATTCTCTGGAAACTTCTTAAAACCTCTTGTAAATTATTCTTACAGCACTGGAATCTCTGGAAACTACTTAAAACCTCTTGTAAATTATTCTTACAGCACTGGACAGTCTGGAAACTACTTAATACCTCTTGTAAATTATTCCTACAGCACTGGATACTCTGGAAACTACTTAAAACCTCTTGTAAACATTTTATAAATTATTCTAAAAGCACCGGAATCTCTTGAAACTACTTTAAAACACTTGTAAATAATTCTAACAGCACTGGATTCTCTGGAAACTTCTTAAAACCTCTTGTAAATTATTCTTACAGCACTGGAATCTCTGGAAACTACTTAAAACCTCTTGTAAATTATTCTTACAGCACTGGACAGTCTGGAAACTACTTAATACCTCTTGTAAATTATTCCTACAGCACTGGATACTCTGGAAACTACTTAAAACCTCTTGTAAACATTTTTTAAAATTATTCTTACAGCACTGTATACCCTGGAAACTACTTTAAACCTCTTGTATATTATTCTTACAGCACTGGAATCTCTGGAAACTACTAAAAACCTCTTGTAAATTATTCCTACAGCACTGGATACTCTGGAAACTACTTAAAACCTCTTGTTAACATTTAATAAATTATTCTTACAGCACTGGATACTCTGGAAACTACTTTAAACCTCTTGTAAATTATTCTTACAGCACTGGATACTCTGGAAACTACTTTAAACCTCTTGTAAATTATTCTTAGAGCACTGGACACTCTGGAAACTACTTAAAACCTCTTGTTAACATTTAATAAATTTTTCTTACAGCACTGGATTCTCTGGAAACTACTGCATACCTCTTGTTAATTATTCTTACAGCACTAGATACTTTGGAAACTACTTAAAACCTCTTGTAAATTATTCTTACTGCACTGGATACTCTTGAAACAACTTTAGACCCCATCTTTATTATTCTTACAGCACTGGAATCTCTGGAAACTACTTAAAACCTCTTGTAATTTATTCTTACAGCACTGGATTCTCTGGAAACTACTTAAAACCTCTTGTTAATTATTCTTACAGCACTGGAATCTCTGGAAACTACTAAAAACCTCTTGTAAATTATTCCTACAGCACTGGATACTCTGGAAACTACTTAAAACCTCTTGAAAACCTCTTGTAAATTATTCCTACAGCACTGGATAGTCTGGAAACTACTTAAAACCTCTTGTAAATTATTCTAAAAGCACTGGATACTCTGGAAACTACTTAAAACCTCTTGTAAATTATTCTCACAGCACTGGATACTCTGGAAACTACTTTAAACCTCTTGTAAACCTCTTGTAAATTATTCTTACAGCACTGGATTCTCTGGAAACTACTTAAAACCTCTTGTTAATTATTCTTACAGCACTGGAATCTCTGGAAACTACTAAAAACCTCTTGTAAATTATTCCTACAGCACTGGATACTCTGGAAACTACTTAAAACCTCTTGTTAACATTTAATAAATTATTCTTACAGCACTGGATACTCTGGAAACTACTTTAAACCTCTTGTAAATTATTCTTACAGCACTGGATACTCTGGAAACTACTTTAAACCTCTTGTAAATTATTCTTAGAGCACTGGACACTCTGGAAACTACTTAAAACCTCTTGTTAACATTTAATAAATTTTTCTTACAGCACTGGATTCTCTGGAAACTACTGCATACCTCTTGTTAATTATTCTTACAGCACTAGATACTTTGGAAACTACTTAAAACCTCTTGTAAATTATTCTTACTGCACTGGATACTCTTGAAACAACTTTAGACCCCATCTTTATTATTCTTACAGCACTGGAATCTCTGGAAACTACTTAAAACCTCTTGTAATTTATTCTTACAGCACTGGATTCTCTGGAAACTACTTAAAACCTCTTGTTAATTATTCTTACAGCACTGGAATCTCTGGAAACTACTAAAAACCTCTTGTAAATTATTCCTACAGCACTGGATACTCTGGAAACTACTTAAAACCTCTTGAAAACCTCTTGTAAATTATTCCTACAGCACTGGATAGTCTGGAAACTACTTAAAACCTCTTGTAAATTATTCTTACAGCACTGGATACTCTGGAAACTACTTAAAACCTCTTGTAAATTATTCTTACAGCACTGGATACTCTGGAAACTACTTAAAACCTCTTGTTAATTATTCTTACAGCACTGGAATCTCTGGAAACTACTAAAAACCTCTTGTAAATTATTCCTACAGCACTGGATACTCTGGAAACTACTTAAAACCTCTTGTTAACATTTAATAAATTATTCTTACAGCACTGGATACTCTGGATACTCCTTTATACCTCTTGTTAATTATTCTTACAGCACTGGATTCTATGGAAACTACTTTAGACCTCTCGTTAATTATTCTTACAGCACTGGATACTCTGGAAACCTCTTGTAAACATTTAATAAATTATTCTTACAGCACTGGATACTCTGGAAACTACTTTAAAACTCTTGTTAATAATTCTAACAGCACTGGATTCTCTGGAAACTACTTAAAACCTCTTGTAAATTATTCTTATAGCACTGGATAGTCTGGAAACTACTTAAAACCTCTTGAAAACCTCTTGTAAATTATTCCTACAGCACTGGATAGTCTGGAAACTACTTAAAACCTCTTGTAAATTATTCTAAAAGCACTGGATACTCTGGAAACTACTTAAAACCTCTTGTTTATTATTCTCACAGCACTGGATTCTCTGGAAACTACTTTAAACCTCTTGTAAATTATTCTTACAGCACTGGATACTCTGGAAACTACTTAAAACCTCTTGTAAATTATTCTTAGAGCACTGGAATCTCTGGAAACTACTTAAAACCTCTTGTAAATTATTCTTACAGCACTGGATACCCTGGAAACTACTTAAAACCTCTTGTAAATTATTCTAAAAGCACTGGATACTCTGGAAACTACTTTAAAACTCTTGTAAATAATTCTAACAGCACTGGATACTCTGGAAACTACTAAAAACCTCCTGTAAACCTCTTGTAAATTATTCTTACAACACTGGATACTCTGGAAACTACTAAAAACCTCTTGTAAATTATTCTTACAGCACTGGATACTCTGGAAACTACTAAAAACCTCCTGTAAACCTCTTGTAAATTATTCTTACAGCACTGGATACTCTGGAAACTACTTAAAACCTCTTGTAAATTATTCTAAAAGCACTGGATACTCTGGAAACTACTTAAAACCTCTTGTAAACCTCTTGTAAATTATTCTTACAGCACTGGATACTCTGGAAACTACTTTAAACATCTTGTAAACATTTTATAAATTATTCTTACAGCACTGGATACTCTGGAAACTACTTAAAACCTCTTGTTAATTATTCTTACAGCACTGGATACTCTGGAAACTACTTAAAACCTCTTGTAAATTATTCTTACAGCACTGGATACCCTGGAAACTACTTAAAACCTCTTGTAAATTATTCTAACAGCACTGGATACTCTGGAAACTACTAAAAACCTCCTGTAAACCTCTTGTAAATTATTCTTACAGCACTGGATACTCTGGAAACTACTTTAAACATCTTGTAAACATTTTATAAATTATTCTTACAGCACTGGATACTCTGGAAACTACTTAAAACCTCTTGTTAATTATTTTTACAGCACTGGATACTCTGGAAACTACTTAAAACCTCTTGTAAATTATTCTTACAGCACTGGATACTCTGGAAACTACTTTAAAACTCTTGTAAATAATTCTAACAGCACTGGATACTCTGGAAACTACTAAAAACCTCCTGTAAACCTCTTGTAAATTATTCTTACAACACTGGATACTCTGGAAACTACTAAAAACCTCTTGTAAATTATTCTTACAGCACTGGATACTCTGGAAACTACTAAAAACCTCCTGTAAACCTCTTGTAAATTATTCTTACAGCACTGGATACTCTGGAAACTACTTAAAACCTCTTGTAAATTATTCTAAAAGCACTGGATACTCTGGAAACTACTTAAAACCTCTTGTAAACCTCTTGTAAATTATTCTTACAGCACTGGATACTCTGGAAACTACTTTAAACATCTTGTAAACATTTTATAAATTATTCTTACAGCACTGGATACTCTGGAAACTACTTAAAACCTCTTGTTAATTATTCTTACAGCACTGGATACTCTGGATACTCCTTTATACCTCTTGTAAATTATTCTTACAGCACTGGATACCCTGGAAACTACTTAAAACCTCTTGTAAATTATTCTAAAAGCACTGGATACTCTGGAAACTACTTTAAAACTCTTGTAAATAATTCTAACAGCACTGGATACTCTGGAAACTACTAAAAACCTCCTGTAAACCTCTTGTAAATTATTCTTACAACACTGGATACTCTGGAAACTACTAAAAACCTCTTGTAAATTATTCTAACAGCACTGGATACTCTGGAAACTACTAAAAACCTCCTGTAAACCTCTTGTAAATTATTCTTACAACACTGGATACTCTGGAAACTACTTAAAACCTCTTCTAATTTATTCTTACAGCACTGGATACCCTGGAAACTACTTAAAACCTCTTGTAAATTATTCTAAAAGCACTGGATTCTCTGGAAACTACTTTAAACCTCTTGTAAATTATTCTTACAGCACTGGACAGTCTGGAAACTACTTAATACCTCTTGTAAATTATTCCTACAGCACTGGATACTCTGGAAACTACTTAAAACCTCTTGTAAACATTTTATAAATTATTCTAAAAGCACCGGAATCTCTTGAAACTACTTTAAAACACTTGTAAATAATTCTAACAGCACTGGATTCTCTGGAAACTTCTTAAAACCTCTTGTAAATTATTCTTACAGCACTGGAATCTCTGGAAACTACTTAAAACCTCTTGTTAATTATTCTTACAGCACTGGAATCTCTGGAAACTACTAAAAACCTCTTGTAAATTATTCCTACAGCACTGGATACTCTGGAAACTACTTAAAACCTCTTGAAAACCTCTTGTAAATTATTCCTACAGCACTGGATAGTCTGGAAACTACTTAAAACCTCTTGTAAATTATTCTAAAAGCACTGGATACTCTGGAAACTACTTAAAACCTCTTGTAAATTATTCTCACAGCACTGGATACTCTGGAAACTACTTTAAACCTCTTGTAAACCTCTTGTAAATTATTCTTACAGCACTGGATTCTCTGGAAACTACTTAAAACCTCTTGTTAATTATTCTTACAGCACTGGAATCTCTGGAAACTACTAAAAACCTCTTGTAAATTATTCCTACAGCACTGGATACTCTGGAAACTACTTAAAACCTCTTGTTAACATTTAATAAATTATTCTTACAGCACTGGATACTCTGGAAACTACTTTAAACCTCTTGTAAATTATTCTTACAGCACTGGATACTCTGGAAACTACTTTAAACCTCTTGTAAATTATTCTTAGAGCACTGGACACTCTGGAAACTACTTAAAACCTCTTGTTAACATTTAATAAATTTTTCTTACAGCACTGGATTCTCTGGAAACTACTGCATACCTCTTGTTAATTATTCTTACAGCACTAGATACTTTGGAAACTACTTAAAACCTCTTGTAAATTATTCTTACTGCACTGGATACTCTTGAAACAACTTTAGACCCCATCTTTATTATTCTTACAGCACTGGAATCTCTGGAAACTACTTAAAACCTCTTGTAATTTATTCTTACAGCACTGGATTCTCTGGAAACTACTTAAAACCTCTTGTTAATTATTCTTACAGCACTGGAATCTCTGGAAACTACTAAAAACCTCTTGTAAATTATTCCTACAGCACTGGATAGTCTGGAAACTACTTAAAACCTCTTGTAAATTATTCTAAAAGCACTGGATACTCTGGAAACTACTTAAAACCTCTTGTTAATTATTCTTACAGCACTGGATTCTATGGAAACTACTTTAGACCTCTCGTTAATTATTCTTACAGCACTGGATACTCTGGAAACCTCTTGTAAACATTTAATAAATTATTCTTACAGCACTGGATACTCTGGAAACTACTTTAAAACTCTTGTTAATAATTCTAACAGCACTGGATTCTCTGGAAACTACTTAAAACCTCTTGTAAATTATTCTTATAGCACTGGATAGTCTGGAAACTACTTAAAACCTCTTGAAAACCTCTTGTAAATTATTCCTACAGCACTGGATAGTCTGGAAACTACTTAAAACCTCTTGTAAATTATTCTAAAAGCACTGGATACTCTGGAAACTACTTAAAACCTCTTGTTTATTATTCTCACAGCACTGGATTCTCTGGAAACTACTTTAAACCTCTTGTAAATTATTCTTACAGCACTGGATACTCTGGAAACTACTTAAAACCTCTTGTAAATTATTCTTAGAGCACTGGAATCTCTGGAAACTACTTAAAACCTCTTGTAAATTATTCTTACAGCACTGGATACCCTGGAAACTACTTAAAACCTCTTGTAAATTATTCTAAAAGCACTGGATACTCTGGAAACTACTTTAAAACTCTTGTAAATAATTCTAACAGCACTGGATACTCTGGAAACTACTAAAAACCTCCTGTAAACCTCTTGTAAATTATTCTTACAACACTGGATACTCTGGAAACTACTAAAAACCTCCTGTAAACCTCTTGTAAATTATTCTTACAGCACTGGATACTCTGGAAACTACTTAAAACCTCTTGTAAATTATTCTAAAAGCACTGGATACTCTGGAAACTACTTAAAACCTCTTGTAAACCTCTTGTAAATTATTCTTACAGCACTGGATACTCTGGAAACTACTTTAAACATCTTGTAAACATTTTATAAATTATTCTTACAGCACTGGATACTCTGGAAACTACTAAAAACCTCTTGTAAATTATTCTTACAGCACTGGATACTCTGGAAACTACTAAAAACCTCCTGTAAACCTCTTGTAAATTATTCTTACAGCAATGGATACTCTGGAAACTACTTAAAACCTCTTGTAAATTATTCTAAAAGCACTGGATACTCTGGAAACTACTTAAAACCTCTTGTAAACCTCTTGTAAATTATTCTTACAGCACTGGATACTCTGGAAACTACTTTAAACATCTTGTAAACATTTTATAAATTATTCTTACAGCACTGGATACTCTGGAAACTACTTAAAACCTCTTGTTAATTATTCTTACAGCACTGGATACTCTGGAAACTACTTAAAACCTCTTGTAAATTATTCTTACAGCACTGGATACCCTGGAAACTACTTAAAACCTCTTGTAAATTATTCTAACAGCACTGGATACTCTGGAAACTACTAAAAACCTCCTGTAAACCTCTTGTAAATTATTCTTACAGCACTGGATACTCTGGAAACTACTTTAAACATCTTGTAAACATTTTATAAATTATTCTTACAGCACTGGATACTCTGGAAACTACTTAAAACCTCTTGTTAATTATTTTTACAGCACTGGATACTCTGGAAACTACTTAAAACCTCTTGTAAATTATTCTTACAGCACTGGATACTCTGGAAACTACTTTAAAACTCTTGTAAATAATTCTAACAGCACTGGATACTCTGGAAACTACTAAAAACCTCCTGTAAACCTCTTGTAAATTATTCTTACAACACTGGATACTCTGGAAACTACTAAAAACCTCTTGTAAATTATTCTTACAGCACTGGATACTCTGGAAACTACTAAAAACCTCCTGTAAACCTCTTGTAAATTATTCTTACAGCACTGGATACTCTGGAAACTACTTAAAACCTCTTGTAAATTATTCTAAAAGCACTGGATACTCTGGAAACTACTTAAAACCTCTTGTAAACCTCTTGTAAATTATTCTTACAGCACTGGATACTCTGGAAACTACTTTAAACATCTTGTAAACATTTTATAAATTATTCTTACAGCACTGGATACTCTGGAAACTACTTAAAACCTCTTGTTAATTATTCTTACAGCACTGGATACTCTGGATACTCCTTTATACCTCTTGTAAATTATTCTTACAGCACTGGATACCCTGGAAACTACTTAAAACCTCTTGTAAATTATTCTAAAAGCACTGGATACTCTGGAAACTACTTTAAAACTCTTGTAAATAATTCTAACAGCACTGGATACTCTGGAAACTACTAAAAACCTCCTGTAAACCTCTTGTAAATTATTCTTACAACACTGGATACTCTGGAAACTACTAAAAACCTCTTGTAAATTATTCTAACAGCACTGGATACTCTGGAAACTACTAAAAACCTCCTGTAAACCTCTTGTAAATTATTCTTACAACACTGGATACTCTGGAAACTACTTAAAACCTCTTCTAATTTATTCTTACAGCACTGGATACCCTGGAAACTACTTAAAACCTCTTGTAAATTATTCTAAAAGCACTGGATTCTCTGGAAACTACTTTAAACCTCTTGAAAATTATTCTTACAGCACTGGACAGTCTGGAAACTACTTAATACCTCTTGTAAATTATTCCTACAGCACTGGATACTCTGGAAACTACTTAAAACCTCTTGTAAACATTTTATAAATTATTCTAAAAGCACCGGAATCTCTTGAAACTACTTTAAAACACTTGTAAATAATTCTAACAGCACTGGATTCTCTGGAAACTTCTTAAAACCTCTTGTAAATTATTCTTACAGCACTGGAATCTCTGGAAACTACTTAAAACCTCTTGTAAATTATTCTTACAGCACTGGACAGTCTGGAAACTACTTAATACCTCTTGTAAATTATTCCTACAGCACTGGATACTCTGGAAACTACTTAAAACCTCTTGTAAATTATTCTTACAGCACTGGATACTCTGGAAACTACTCAAAACCTGTTGTTAATTATTCTTACAGCACTGGATACTCTGGAAACTACTCAAAACCTGTTGTAAATTATTCTTACAGCACTGGATTCTCTGGAAACTACTTAAAACCTCTTGTTAATTTTTCTTACAGCACTGGATACTCTGGAAACTACTCAAAACCTGTTGTTAATTATTCTTACAGCACTGGATACTCTGGAAACTACTTTAGTCCCCATCTTTATTATTCTTACAGCACTGGAATCTCTGGAAACTACTTAAAACCTCTTGTAAATTATTCTTACAGCACTGGACAGTCTGGAAACTACTTAAAACCTCTTGTTAATTTTTCTTACAGCACTGGATACTCTGGAAACTACTCAAAACCTGTTGTTAATTATTCTTACAGCACTGGATACTCTGGAAACTACTTTAGTCCCCATCTTTATTATTCTTACAGCACTGGAATCTCTGGAAACTACTTAAAACCTCTTGTAAATTATTCTTACAGCACTGGATTCTCTGGAAACTACTTAAAACCTCTTGTTAATTTTTCTTACAGCACTGGATACTCTGGAAACTACTCAAAACCTGTTGTTAATTATTCTTACAGCACTGGATACTCTGGAAACTACTTTAGTCCCCATCTTTATTATTCTTACAGCACTGGAATCTCTGGAAACTACTTAAAACCTCTTGTAAATTATTCTTACAGCACTGGACAGTCTGGAAACTACTTAATACCTCTTGTAAATTTTTCTTACAGCACTGGATACTCTGGATACTCCTTTAAACCTCTTGTAAATTATTCTTACAGCACTGGATTCTCTGGAAACTACTTAAAACCTCTTGTTAATTTTTCTTACAGCACTGGATACTCTGGAAACTACTTAAAACCTCTTGTAAATTATTCTTACAGCACTGGATACTCTGGAAACTACTCAAAACCTGTTGTTAATTATTCTTACAGCACTGGATACTCTGGAAACTACTCAAAACCTGTTGTAAATTATTCTTACAGCACTGGATTCTCTGGAAACTACTTAAAACCTCTTGTTAATTTTTCTTACAGCACTGGATACTCTGGAAACTACTCAAAACCTGTTGTTAATTATTCTTACAGCACTGGATACTCTGGAAACTACTTTAGTCCCCATCTTTATTATTCTTACAGCACTGGAATCTCTGGAAACTACTTAAAACCTCTTGTAAATTATTCTTACAGCACTGGACAGTATGGAAACTACTTAATACCTCTTGTAAATTATTCCTACAGCACTGGATACTCTGGAAACTACTTAAAACCTCTTGTAAACATTTTATAAATTATTCTAAAAGCACCGGAATCTCTGGAAACTACTTTAAAACACTTGTAAATAATTCTAACAGCACTGGATTCTCTGGAAACTTCTTAAAACCTCTTGTAAATTTTTCTTACAGCACTGGATACTCTGGAAACTACTTAAAACCTCTTGTAAACATTTTTTAAAATTATTCTTACAGCACTGTATACCCTGGAAACTACTTTAAACCTCTTGTATATTATTCTTACAGCACTGGAATCTCTGGAAACTACTAAAAACCTCTTGTAACTTATTCCTACAGCACTGGATACTCTGTAAACTACTTAAAACCTCTTGTTAACATTTAATAAATTATTCTTACAGCACTGGATAGTCTGGAAACTACTTAAAACATCTTGTAAATTATTCTTACAGCACTGGACACTCTGGAAACTACTTAAAACATCTTGTAAACCTCTTGTAAATTATTCTTACAGCATTGGATACTCTGGACACTCCTTTATACCTCTTGTAAATTATTTTTACAGCACTGGATACTCTTGAAACTACTTAAAACCTCTTGTAAACATTTAATAAATTATTCATACAGCACTGGATACTCTGGAAACTACTTTAGACCTCTTGTAAACCTCTTGTAAATTATTCATACAGCACTGGACACTCTGGAAACTACTTTAAACCTCTTGTAAACATTTTATAAATTATTCTTACAGCACTGGATACTCTGGAAACTACTTTAAACCTCTTCTAATTTATTCTTACAGCACTGGATACTCTGGAAACTACTAAAAACCTCTTGTAAATTATTCTTACAGCACTGGATACTCTGGAAACTACTTTAAACCTCTTGTTAATTATTCTTACAGCACTGGATACTTTGGAAACTACTTAAAACCCTTTGTAAATTATTCTTAGAGCACTGGATTCTCTGGAAACTACTTAAAACTTCTTGTAAATTATTCTTACAATACTGGATACTCTGGAAACTACTTAAAACCTCTTCTAATTTATTCTTACAGCACTGGATACCCTGGAAACTACTTAAAACCTCTTGTAAATTATTCTAAAAGCACTGGATTCTCTGGAAACTACTTTAAACCTCTTGTAAATTATTCTTACAGCACTGGACAGTCTGGAAACTACTTAATACCTCTTGTAAATTATTCCTACAGCACTGGATACTCTGGAAACTACTTAAAACCTCTTGTAAACATTTTATAAATTATTCTAAAAGCACCGGAATCTCTTGAAACTACTTTAAAACACTTGTAAATAATTCTAACAGCACTGGATTCTCTGGAAACTTCTTAAAACCTCTTGTAAATTATTCTTACAGCACTGGAATCTCTGGAAACTACTTAAAACCTCTTGTAAATTATTCTTACAGCACTGGATACCCTGGAAACTACTTAAAACCTCTTCTAATTTATTCTTACAGCACTGGATACCCTGGAAACTACTTAAAACCTCTTGTAAATTATTCTAAAAGCACTGGATTCTCTGGAAACTACTTTAAACCTCTTGTAAATTATTCTTACAGCACTGGACAGTCTGGAAACTACTTAATACCTCTTGTAAATTATTCCTACAGCACTGGATACTCTGGAAACTACTTAAAACCTCTTGTAAACATTTTATAAATTATTCTAAAAGCACCGGAATCTCTTGAAACTACTTTAAAACACTTGTAAATAATTCTAACAGCACTGGATTCTCTGGAAACTTCTTAAAACCTCTTGTAAATTATTCTTACAGCACTGGAATCTCTGGAAACTACTTAAAACCTCTTGTAAATTATTCTTACAGCACTGGACAGTCTGGAAACTACTTAATACCTCTTGTAAATTATTCCTACAGCACTGGATACTCTGGAAACTACTCAAAACCTCTTGTAAATTATTCTTACAGCACTGGATTCTCTGGAAACTACTTAAAACCTGTTGTTAATTATTCTTACAGCACTGGATACTCTGGAAACTACTTTAGTCCCCATCTTTATTATTCTTACAGCACTGGAATCTCTGGAAACTACTTAAAACCTCTTGTAAATTATTCTTACAGCACTGGACAGTCTGGAAACTACTTAATACCTCTTGTAAATTTTTCTTACAGCACTGGATACTCTGGATACTCCTTTAAACCTCTTGTAAATTATTCTTACAGCACTGGATTCTCTGGAAACTACTTAAAACCTCTTGTTAATTTTTCTTACAGCACTGGATACTCTGGAAACTACTCAAAACCTGTTGTTAATTATTCTTACAGCACTGGATACTCTGGAAACTACTTTAAAACCTCTTTCTAATTATTTTCACAATACTGGATACTCTGGAAACTACTTTAGACCCCATCTTTATTATTCTTACAGCACTGGATACTCTGGAAACTACTTAAAACCTCTTGTAAACCTCTTGTAAATTATTCTAACAGCACTGGACACTCTGGAAACTACTTAAAACCTCTTGTAAACATTTTATTAATTATTCTTACAGCACTGGATACTCTGGATACTCCTTTATACCTCTTGTTAATTATTCTTACAGCACTGGATTCTATGGAAACTACTTTAGACCTCTCGTTAATTATTCTTACAGCACTGGATACTCTGGAAACTACTTAAAACCTCTTGTAAACATTTTTTAAAATTATTCTTACAGCACTGTATACCCTGGAAACTACTTTAAACCTCTTGTATATTATTCTTACAGCACTGGAATCTCTGGAAACTACTAAAAACCTCTTGTAACTTATTCCTACAGCACTGGATACTCTGGAAACTACTTAAAACCTCTTGTTAACATTTAATAAATTATTCTTACAGCACTGGATACTCTGGATACTCCTTTAGAACTCTCGTTAATTATTCTTACAGCACTGGATACTCTGGAAACTACTTAAAACCTCTTGTAAATTACTCTTACAGCACTGGATTCTCTGGAAACTACTTTAAAACCTCTTCTTAATTATTTTCACAATACTGGATACTCTGGAAACTACTTTAGACCCCATCTTTATTATTCTTACAGCACTGGACACTCTGGAAACTACTTAAAACCTCTTGTAAACATTTTATTAATTATTCTTACAGCACTGGATACTCTGGATACTCCTTTATACCTCTTGTTAATTATTCTTACAGCACTGGATACTCTGGAAACTACTTAAAACCTCTTGTAAACATTTTATAAATTATTCTAAAAGCACCGGAATCTCTTGAAACTACTTTAAAACACTTGTAAATAATTCTAACAGCACTGGATTCTCTGGAAACTTCTTAAAACCTCTTGTAAATTATTCTTACAGCACTGGAATCTCTGGAAACTACTTAAAACCTCTTGTAAATTATTCTTACAGCACTGGATACCCTGGAAACTACTTAAAACCTCTTCTAATTTATTCTTACAGCACTGGATACCCTGGAAACTACTTAAAACCTCTTGTAAATTATTCTAAAAGCACTGGATTCTCTGGAAACTACTTTAAACCTCTTGTAAATTATTCTTACAGCACTGGACAGTCTGGAAACTACTTAATACCTCTTGTAAATTATTCCTACAGCACTGGATACTCTGGAAACTACTTAAAACCTCTTGTAAACATTTTATAAATTATTCTAAAAGCACCGGAATCTCTTGAAACTACTTCAAAACACTTGTAAATAATTCTAACAGCACTGGATTCTCTGGAAACTTCTTAAAACCTCTTGTAAATTATTCTTACAGCACTGGAATCTCTGGAAACTACTTAAAACCTCTTGTAAATTATTCTTACAGCACTGGACAGTCTGGAAACTACTTAATACCTCTTGTAAATTATTCCTACAGCACTGGATACTCTGGAAACTACTCAAAACCTCTTGTAAATTATTCTTACAGCACTGGATTCTCTGGAAACTACTTAAAACCTGTTGTTAATTATTCTTACAGCACTGGATACTCTGGAAACTACTTTAGTCCCCATCTTTATTATTCTTACAGCACTGGAATCTCTGGAAACTACTTAAAACCTCTTGTAAATTATTCCTACAGCACTGGATACTCTGGAAACTACTTAAAACCTCTTGTAAACATTTTATAAATTATTCTAAAAGCACCGGAATCTCTTGAAACTACTTCAAAACACTTGTAAATAATTCTAACAGCACTGGATTCTCTGGAAACTTCTTAAAACCTCTTGTAAATTATTCTTACAGCACTGGAATCTCTGGAAACTACTTAAAACCTCTTGTAAATTATTCTTACAGCACTGGACAGTCTGGAAACTACTTAATACCTCTTGTAAATTATTCCTACAGCACTGGATACTCTGGAAACTACTCAAAACCTCTTGTAAATTATTCTTACAGCACTGGATTCTCTGGAAACTACTTAAAACCTGTTGTTAATTATTCTTACAGCACTGGATACTCTGGAAACTACTTTAGTCCCCATCTTTATTATTCTTACAGCACTGGAATCTCTGGAAACTACTTAAAACCTCTTGTAAATTATTCTTACAGCACTGGATACTCTGGAAACTACTTTAAACCTCTTGTTAATTATTCTTACAGCACTGGATACTTTGGAAACTACTTAAAACCCTTTGTAAATTATTCATACAGCACTGGATACTCTGGAAACTACTTAAAACCTCTTGTAAATTATTCTCACAGCACTGGATTCTCTGGAAACTACTTAAAACCTCTTCTAATTTATTCTTACAGCACTGGATACCCTGGAAACTACTTAAAACCTCTTGTAAATTATTCTAAAAGCACTGGATTCTCTGGAAACTACTTTAAACCTCTTGTAAATTATTCTTACAGCACTGGACAGTCTGGAAACTACTTAATACCTCTTGTAAATTATTCCTACAGCACTGGATACTCTGGAAACTACTTAAAACCTCTTGTAAACATTTTATAAATTATTCTAAAAGCACCGGAATCTCTTGAAACTACTTTAAAACACTTGTAAATAATTCTAACAGCACTGGATTCTCTGGAAACTTCTTAAAACCTCTTGTAAATTATTCTTACAGCACTGGAATCTCTGGAAACTACTTAAAACCTCTTGTAAATTATTCTTACAGCACTGGATACCCTGGAAACTACTTAAAACCTCTTCTAATTTATTCTTACAGCACTGGATACCCTGGAAACTACTCAAAACCTCTTGTAAATTATTCTTACAGCACTGGATTCTCTGGAAACTACTTTAAACCTCTTGTAAATTATTCTTACAGCACTGGACAGTCTGGAAACTACTTAATACCTCTTGTAAATTATTCCTACAGCACTGGATACTCTGGAAACTACTTAAAACCTCTTGTAAACATTTTATAAATTATTCTAAAAGCACCGGAATCTCTTGAAACTACTTTAAAACACTTGTAAATAATTCTAACAGCACTGGATTCTCTGGAAACTTCTTAAAACCTCTTGTAAATTATTCTTACAGCACTGGAATCTCTGGAAACTACTTAAAACCTCTTGTAAATTATTCTTACAGCACTGGACAGTCTGGAAACTACTTAATACCTCTTGTAAATTATTCCTACAGCACTGGATACTCTGGAAACTACTCAAAACCTCTTGTAAATTATTCTTACAGCACTGGATTCTCTGGAAACTACTTAAAACCTGTTGTTAATTATTCTTACAGCACTGGATACTCTGGAAACTACTTTAAACCTCTTGTAAATTATTCTTACAGCACTGGAATCTCTGGAAACTACTTAAAACCTCTTGTAAATTATTCTTACAGCACTGGACAGTCTGGAAACTACTCAAAACCTGTTGTTAATTATTCTTACAGCACTGGATACTCTGGAAACTACTTTAAAACCTCTTCTTAATTATTTTCACAATACTGGATACTCTGGAAACTACTTTAGACCCCATCTTTATTATTCTTACAGCACTGGATACTCTGGAAACTACTTAAAACCTCTTGTAAACCTCTTGTAAATTATTCTAACAGCACTGGACACTCTGGAAACTACTTAAAACCTCTTGTAAACATTTTATTAATTATTCTTACAGCACTGGATACTCTGGATACTCCTTTATACCTCTTGTTAATTATTCTTACAGCACTGGATTCTATGGAAACTACTTTAGACCTCTCGTTAATTATTCTTACAGCACTGGATACTCTGGAAACTACTTAAAACCTCTTGTAAACATTTTTTAAAATTATTCTTACAGCACTGTATACCCTGGAAACTACTTTAAACCTCTTGTATATTATTCTTACAGCACTGGAATCTCTGGAAACTACTAAAAACCTCTTGTAACTTATTCCTACAGCACTGGATACTCTGGAAACTACTTAAAACCTCTTGTTAACATTTAATAAATTATTCTTACAGCACTGGATACTCTGGATACTCCTTTAGAACTCTCGTTAATTATTCTTACAGCACTGGATACTCTGGAAACTACTTAAAACCTCTTGTAAATTACTCTTACAGCACTGGATTCTCTGGAAACTACTTTAAAACCTCTTCTTAATTATTTTCACAATACTGGATACTCTGGAAACTACTTTAGACCCCATCTTTATTATTCTTACAGCACTGGACACTCTGGAAACTACTTAAAACCTCTTGTAAACATTTTATTAATTATTCTTACAGCACTGGATACTCTGGATACTCCTTTATACCTCTTGTTAATTATTCTTACAGCACTGGATACTCTGGAAACTACTTAAAACCTCTTGTAAATTATTCTTACAGCACTGGATACTCTGGAAACTACTTAAAACCTCTTGTAAATTACTCTTACAGCACTGGATTCTCTGGAAACTACTTTAAAACCTCTTCTTAATTATTTTCACAATACTGGATACTCTGGAAACTACTTTAGACCCCATCTTTATTATTCTTACAGCACTTGATACTCTGGACACTCCTTTATACCTCTTGTAAATTATTCTTACAGCACTGGATACTCTGGAAACTACTTTAAACCTCTTGTAAATTATTCTTACAGCAATTGATACTCTGGAAACTACTTAAAACCTCTTGTGAATTATTCTTAGAGCACTGGATACTCTGGAAACTACTTTAGACCTCTTGTGAATTATTCTTACAGCACTGGATTCTCTGGAAACTACTTTAAACATCTTGTAAACATTTTATAAATTATTCTTACAGCACTGGATTCT
This sequence comes from Brachionus rubens, assembly GCA_022207745.1. Taxonomy (NCBI): domain Eukaryota; kingdom Metazoa; phylum Rotifera; class Eurotatoria; order Ploima; family Brachionidae; genus Brachionus; species Brachionus rubens. Next base: position 851,496 of record JAJVHD010000040.1, on the reverse strand, counting down.
CTGGAAACTACTTAAAACCTCTTGTAAATTTTTCTTACAGCACTGGATACTTTGGAAACTACTTTAGACCCCATCTTTATTATTCTTACAGCACTGGATTCTCTGGAAACTACTTAAAACCTCTTGTGAATAATTCTTACAGCACTGGATACTCTGGAAACTACTTAAAACCTCTTGTGAATAATTCTTACAGCACTGGATACTCTGGAAACTACTTAAAACCTCTTGTAAACCTCTTGTAAATTATTCATACAGCACTGGATACTCTGGAAACTACTTAAAACCTCTTGTAAATTATTCTCACAGCACTGGATTCTCTGGAAACTACTTTAAACCTCTTGTAAATTATTCTTACAGCACTGGATACTTTGGAAACTACTTTAGACCCTTTGTAAATTATTCTTACAGCACTGGATACTCTTGAAACTACTTAAAACCTCTTGTAAACCTCTTGTAAATTATTCTTACAGCACTGGATACTTTGGAAACTACTTTAGACCCCATCTTTATTATTCTTACAGCACTGGATTCTCTGGAAACTACTTAAAACCTCTTGTGAATAATTCTTACAGCACTGGATACTCTGGAAACTACTTAAAACCTCTTGTGAATAATTCTTACAGCACTGGATACTCTGGAAACTACTTAAAACCTCTTGTAAACCTCTTGTAAATTATTCATACAGCACTGGATACTCTGGAAACTACTTTAGACCCCATCTTTATTATTCTTACAGCACTGGATTCTCTGGAAACTACTTAAAACCTCTTGTGAATAATTCTTACAGCACTGGATACTCTGGAAACTACTTAAAACCTCTTGTGAATAATTCTTACAGCACTGGATACTCTGGAAACTACTTTAAACCTCTTGTAAACCTCTTGTAAATTATTCTTACAGCACTGGATTCTCTGGAAACTACTTTAAACCTCTTGTAAATTATTCTTACAGCACTGGATACTTTGGAAACTACTTTAGACCCCATCTTTATTATTCTTACAGCACTGGATTCTCTGGAAACTACTTAAAACCTCTTGTGAATAATTCTTACAGCACTGGATACTCTGGAAACTACTTAAAACCTCTTGTGAATAATTCTTACAGCACTGGATACTCTGGAAACTACTTTAAACCTCTTGTAAACCTCTTGTAAATTATTCTTACAGCACTGGATACTCTGGAAACTACTTAAAACCTCTTGTAAATTACTCTTACAGCACTGGATTCTCTGGAAACTACTTTAAACCTCTTGTAAATTATTCTTACAGCACTGGATACTCTGGAAACCTCTTGTAAACATTTAATAAATTATTCATACAGCACTTGACACTCTGGAAACTACTTTAAAACCTCTTCTTAATTATTTTCACAATACTGGATACTCTGGAAACTACTTTAGACCCCATCTTTATTATTCTTACAGCACTGGATACTCTGGAAACTACTTAAAACCTCTTGTAAATTATTCTTAGAGCACTGGATTCTCTGGAAACTACTTTAAACCTCTTGTAAATTATTCTTACAGCACTGGATACTTTGGAAACTACTTTAGACCCTTTGTAAATTATTCTTACAGCACTGGATACTCTTGAAACTACTTAAAACCTCTTGTAAACCTCTTGTAAATTATTCTTACAGCACTGGATACTTTGGAAACTACTTTAGACCCCATCTTTATTATTCTTACAGCACTGGATTCTCTGGAAACTACTTAAAACCTCTTGTGAATAATTCTTACAGCACTGGATACTCTGGAAACTACTTTAAACCTCTTGTATATTATTCTTACAGCACTGGAATCTCTGGAAACTACTAAAAACCTCTTGTAACTTATTCCTACAGCACTGGATACTCTGGAAACTACTTAAAACCTCTTGTTAACATTTAATAAATTATTCTTACAGCACTGGATACTCTGGAAACTACTTAAAACCTCTTGTAAACATTTAATAAATTATTCTTACAGCACTGGATACTCTGGAAACTACTTAAAACCTCTTGTAAATTATTCTTACAGCACTGGAATCTCTGGAAACTACTAAAAACCTCTTGTAACTTATTCCTACAGCACTGGATACTCTGGAAACTACTTAAAACCTCTTGTTAACATTTAATAAATTATTCTTACAGCACTGGATACTCTGGAAACTACTTTAAACCTCTTGTAAATTATTCCTACAGCACTGGATACTCTGGAAACTACTTAAAACCTCTTGTTAACATTTAATAAATTATTCTTACAGCACTGGATACTCTGGAAACTACTTAAAACCTCTTGTAAACATTTAATAAATTATTCTTACAGCACTGGACAGTCTGGAAACTACTTAATACCTCTTGTAAATTATTCCTACAGCACTGGATACTCTGGAAACTACTTAAAACCTCTTGTAAACATTTTATAAATTATTCTCAAAGCACCGGAATCTCTGGAAACTACTTTAAAACACTTGTAAATAATTCTAACAGCACTGGATTCTCTGGAAACTTCTTAAAACCTCTTGTAAATTATTCTTACAGCACTGGATACTCTGGAAACTACTTAAAACCTCTTGTAAACATTTTTTAAAATTATTCTTACAGCACTGTATACCCTGGAAACTACTTTAAACCTCTTGTATATTATTCTTACAGCACTGGAATCTCTGGAAACTACTAAAAACCTCTTGTAACTTATTCCTACAGCACTGGATACTCTGGAAACTACTTTAGACCCCATCTTTATTATTCTTACAGCACTGGATACTCTGGAAACTACTTAAAACCTCTTGTAAATTATTCTTAGAGCACTGGATTCTCTGGAAACTACTTTAAACCTCTTGTAAATTATTCTTACAGCACTGGATACTTTGGAAACTACTTTAGACCCTTTGTAAATTATTCTTACAGCACTGGATACTCGTGAAACTACTTAAAACCTCTTGTAAACCTCTTGTAAATTATTCTTACAGCACTGGATACTTTGGAAACTACTTTAGACCCCATCTTTATTATTCTTACAGCACTGGATTCTCTGGAAACTACTTAAAACCTCTTGTGAATAATTCTTACAGCACTGGATACTCTGGAAACTACTTAAAACCTCTTGTGAATAATTCTTACAGCACTGGATACTCTGGAAACTACTTAAAACCTCTTGTAAACCTCTTGTAAATTATTCATACAGCACTGGATACTCTGGAAACTACTTAAAACCTCTTGTAAATTATTCTCACAGCACTGGATTCTCTGAAAACTACTTTAAACCTCTTGTAAATTATTCCTACAGCACTGGATACTCTGGAAACTACTCAAAACCTCTTGTAAATTATTCTTACAGCACTGGATTCTCTGGAAACTACTTAAAACCTGTTGTTAATTATTCCTACAGCACTGGATACTCTGGAAACTACTTTAAACATCTTGTAAACATTTTATAAATTATTCTTACAGCACTGGATACTTTGGAAACTACTTGAAACCCTTTGTAAATTATTCTTACAGCACTGGATACTCTTGAAACTACTTAAAACCTCTTGTAAACCTCTTGTAAATTATTCTTACGGCACTGGATACTCTTGAAACTACTTAAAACCTCTTGTAAACCTCTTGTAAATTATTCTTACGGCACTGGATACTCTGGAAACTACTTAAAACCTCTTCTTAATTATTTTCACAATACTGGATACTCTGGAAACTACTTTAGACCCCATCTTTATTATTCTTACAGCACTGGATACTCTGGAAACTACTTAAAACCTCTTGTAAATTATTCTTAGAGCACTGGATTCTCTGGAAACTACTTTAAACCTCTTGTAAATTATTCTTACAGCACTGGATAGTTTGGAAACTACTTTAGACCCCATCTTTATTATTCTTACAGCACTGGATTCTCTGGAAACTACTTTAAACCTCTTGTAAACCTCTTGTAAATTATTCTTACAGCACTGGATACTCTGGAAACTACTTTAGACCCCATCTTTATTATTCTTACAGCACTGGATACTCTGGAAACTACTTAAAACCTCTTGTAAACCTCTTGTAAATTATTCTTACAGCACTGGATAGTTTGGAAACTACTTTAGACCCCATCTTTATTATTCTTACAGCACTGGATACTCTGGAAACTACTAAAAACCTCCTGTAAACCTCTTGTAAATTATTCTTACAACACTGGATACTCTGGAAACTACTTAAAACCTCTTCTAATTTATTCTTACAGCACTGGATACCCTGGAAACTACTTAAAACCTCTTGTAAATTATTCTAAAAGCACTGGATTCTCTGGAAACTACTTTAAACCTCTTGTAAATTATTCTTACAGCACTGGACAGTCTGGAAACTACTTAATACCTCTTGTAAATTATTCCTACAGCACTGGATACTCTGGAAACTACTTAAAACCTCTTGTAAACATTTTATAAATTATTCTAAAAGCACCGGAATCTCTTGAAACTACTTTAGACCCCATCTTTATTATTCTTACAGCACTGGATACTCTGGAAACTACTTAAAACCTCTTGTAAACCTCTTGTAAATTATTCTTACAGCACTGGATACTCTGGAAACTACTTTAGACCCCATCTTTATTATTCTTACAGCACTGGATACTCTGGAAACTACTAAAAACCTCCTGTAAACCTCTTGTAAATTATTCTTACAACACTGGATACTCTGGAAACTACTTAAAACCTCTTCTAATTTATTCTTACAGCACTGGATACCCTGGAAACTACTTAAAACCTCTTGTAAATTATTCTAAAAGCACTGGATTCTCTGGAAACTACTTTAAACCTCTTGTAAATTATTCTTACAGCACTGGACAGTCTGGAAACTACTTAATACCTCTTGTAAATTATTCCTACAGCACTGGATACTCTGGAAACTACTTAAAACCTCTTGTAAACATTTTATAAATTATTCTAAAAGCGGCGGAATCTCTTGAAACTACTTTAAAACACTTGTAAATAATTCTAACAGCACTGGATTCTCTGGAAACTTCTTAAAACCTCTTGTAAATTATTCTTACAGCACTGGAATCTCTGGAAACTACTTAAAACCTCTTGTAAATTATTCTTACAGCACTGGACAGTCTGGAAACTACTTAATACCTCTTGTAAATTATTCCTACAGCACTGGATACTCTGGAAACTACTTAAAACCTCTTGTAAATTATTCTTACAGCACTGGATACTCTGGAAACTACTCAAAACCTGTTGTTAATTATTCTTACAGCACTGGATACTCTGGAAACTACTCAAAACCTGTTGTTAATTATTCTTACAGCACTGGATACTCTGGAAACTACTCAAAACCTGTTGTTAATTATTCTTACAGCACTGGATACTCTGGAAACTACTTTAGTCCCCATCTTTATTATTCTTACAGCACTGGAATCTCTGGAAACTACTTAAAACCTCTTGTAAATTATTCTTACAGCACTGGATTCTCTGGAAACTACTTAAAACCTCTTGTTAATTTTTCTTACAGCACTGGATACTCTGGAAACTACTCAAAACCTCTTGTAAATTATTCTTACAGCACTGGAATCTCTGGAAACTACTAAAAACCTCTTGTAACTTATTCCTACAGCACTGGATACTCTGGAAACTACTTAAAACCTCTTGTTAACATTTAATAAATTATTCTTACAGCACTGGATACTCTGGAAACTACTTTAAACCTCTTGTAAATTATTCTTACAGCACTGGAATCTCTGGAAACTACTTAAAACCTCTTGTAAATTATTCTTTCAGCACTGGACAGTCTGGAAACTACTTAATACCTCTTGTAAATTATTCCTACAGCACTGGATACTCTGGAAACTACTTAAAACCTCTTGTAAATTATTCTTACAGCACTGGATACTCTGGAAACTACTCAAAACCTGTTGTTAATTATTCTTACAGCACTGGATACTCTGGAAACTACTCAAAACCTGTTGTTAATTATTCTTACAGCACTGGATACTCTGGAAACTACTTTAGTCCCCATCTTTATTATTCTTACAGCACTGGAATCTCTGGAAACTACTTAAAACCTCTTGTAAATTATTCTTACAGCACTGGATTCTCTGGAAACTACTTAAAACCTCTTGTTAATTTTTCTTACAGCACTGGATACTCTGGAAACTACTCAAAACCTCTTGTAAATTATTCTTACAGCACTGGAATCTCTGGAAACTACTAAAAACCTCTTGTAACTTATTCCTACAGCACTGGATACTCTGGAAACTACTTAAAACCTCTTGTTAACATTTAATAAATTATTCTTACAGCACTGGATACTCTGGAAACTACTTTAAACCTCTTGTAAATTATTCCTACAGCACTGGATACTCTGGAAACTACTTAAAACCTCTTGTAAACATTTTATAAATTATTCTAAAAGCACCGGAATCTCTTGAAACTACTTTAAAACACTTGTAAATAATTCTAACAGTACTGGATTCTCTGGAAACTTCTTAAAACCTCTTGTAAATTATTCTTACAGCACTGGACAGTCTGGAAACTACTTAATACCTCTTGTAAATTATTCCTACAGCACTGGATACTCTGGAAACTACTTTAAACATCTTGTAAACATTTTATAAATTATTCTTACAGCACTGGATACTTTGGAAACTACTTGAAACCCTTTGTAAATTATTCTTACAGCACTGGATACTCTTGAAACTACTTAAAACCTCTTGTAAACCTCTTGTAAATTATTCTTACGGCACTGGATACTCTTGAAACTACTTAAAACCTCTTGTAAACCTCTTGTAAATTATTCTTACGGCACTGGATACTCTGGAAACTACTTAAAACCTCTTCTTAATTATTTTCACAATACTGGATACTCTGGAAACTACTTTAGACCCCATCTTTATTATTCTTACAGCACTGGATACTCTGGAAACTACTTAAAACCTCTTGTAAATTATTCTTAGAGCACTGGATTCTCTGGAAACTACTTTAAACCTCTTGTAAATTATTCTTACAGCACTGGATAGTTTGGAAACTACTTTAGACCCCATCTTTATTATTCTTACAGCACTGGATTCTCTGGAAACTACTTTAAACCTCTTGTAAACCTCTTGTAAATTATTCTTACAGCACTGGATACTCTGGAAACTACTTTAGACCCCATCTTTATTATTCTTACAGCACTGGATACTCTGGAAACTACTTAAAACCTCTTGTAAATTATTCTTAGAGCACTGGATTCTCTGGAAACTACTTTAAACCTCTTGTAAATTATTCTTACAGCACTGGATACTTTGGAAACTACTTTAGACCCTTTGTAAATTATTCTTACAGCACTGGATACTCTGGAAACCTCTTGTAAACATTTAATAAATTATTCATACAGCACTTGACACTCTGGAAACTACTTAAAACCTCTTGTAAACCTCTTGTAAATTATTCATACAGCACTGGATACTTTGGAAACTACTCAAAACCTCTTGAAAACCTCTTGTAAATTATTCCTACAGCACTGGATAGTCTGGAAACTACTTAAAACCTCTTGTAAATTATTCTAAAAGCACTGGATACTCTGGAAACTACTTAAAACCTCTTGTAAATTATTCTTACAGCACTGGATACTCTGGAAACTACTAAAAACCTCTTGTAAACCTCTTGTAAATTATTCTTACAGCACTGGACAGTCTGGAAACTACTTAATACCTCTTGTAAATTATTCTTACAGCACTGGATACTCTGGAAACTACTTAAAACCTCTTGTAAATTATTCTTACAGCACTGGATTCTCTGGAAACTTCTTAAAACCTCTTGTAAATTATTCTTACAGCACTGGATACTCTGGAAACTACTTAAAACCTCTTGTAAATTATTCTTACAGCATTGGATACTCTGGAAACTACTTTAGACCTCTTGTAAATTATTAATACAGCACTTGACACTCTGGAAACTACTTAAAACCTCTTGTAAATTATTCTTACAGCACTGGACACTCTGGAAACTACTTTAAACCTCTTGTAAACATTTTATAATTATTCTTACAGCACTGAATACTCTGGAAACTACTTAATAACTCTTGTAAACATTTTATAATTATTCTTACAGCACTAGATACTCTGGACACTCCTTTATACCTCTTGTAAATTATTTTTACAGCACTGGATACTCTGTAAGCTACATAAAACATCTTGTAAACCTCTTGTAAATTATTCTTACAGCATTGGATACTCTGGACACTCCTTTATACCTCTTGTAAATTATTTTTACAGCACTGGATACTCTGTAAGCTACATAAAACATCTTGTAAACCTCTTGTAAATAATTCCTCCAGCACTGGATACTCTGGAAACTACTTAAAACCTCTTGTAAACATTTTATAAATTATTCTAAAAGCACCGGAATCTCTTGAAACTACTTTAAAACACTTGTAAATAATTCTAACAGCACTGGATTCTCTGGAAACTTCTTAAAACCTCTTGTAAATTATTCTTACAGCACTGGAATCTCTGGAAACTACTTAAAACCTCTTGTAAATTATTCTTACAGCACTGGACAGTCTGGAAACTACTTAATACCTCTTGTAAATTATTCCTACAGCACTGGATACTCTGGAAACTACTTAAAACCTCTTGTAAATTATTCTTACAGCACTGGATACTCTGGAAACTACTTAAAACCTCTTGTAAACATTTTTTAAAATTATTCTTACAGCACTGGATTCTCTGGAAACTACTTAAAACCTCTTGTTAATTTTTCTTACAGCACTGGATACTCTGGAAACTACTCAAAACCTGTTGTTAATTATTATTACAGCACTGGATACTCTGGAAACTACTTTAGTCCCCATCTTTATTATTCTTACAGCACTGGAATCTCTGGAAACTACTTAAAACCTCTTGTAAATTATTCTTACAGCACTGGACAGTCTGGAAACTACTTAATACCTCTTGTAAATTATTCCTACAGCACTGGATACTCTGGAAACTACTTAAAACCTCTTGTAAACATTTTATAAATTATTCTAAAAGCACCGGAATCTCTGGAAACTACTTTAAAACACTTGTAAATAATTCTAACAGCACTGGATTCTCTGGAAACTTCTTAAAACCTCTTGTAAATTATTCTTACAGCACTGGATACTCTGGAAACTACTTAAAACCTCTTGTAAACATTTTTTAAAATTATTCTTACAGCACTGTATACCCTGGAAACTACTTTAAACCTCTTGTATATTATTCTTACAGCACTGGAATCTCTGGAAACTACTAAAAACCTCTTGTAACTTATTCCTACAGCACTGGATACTCTGGAAACTACTTAAAACCTCTTGTTAACATTTAATAAATTATTCTTACAGCACTGGATACTCTGGAAACTACTTAAAACCTCTTGTAAACATTTAATAAATTATTCTTACAGCACTGGATACTCTGGAAACTACTTAAAACCTCTTGTAAATTATTCTTACAGCACTGGAATCTCTGGAAACTACTAAAAACCTCTTGTAACTTATTCCTACAGCACTGGATACTCTGGAAACTACTTAAAACCTCTTGTTAACATTTAATAAATTATTCTTACAGCACTGGATACTCTGGAAACTACTTTAAACCTCTTGTAAATTATTCCTACAGCACTGGATACTCTGGAAACTACTTAAAACCTCTTGTTAACATTTAATAAATTATTCTTACAGCACTGGATACTCTGGAAACTACTTAAAACCTCTTGTAAACATTTAATAAATTATTCTTACAGCACTGGACAGTCTGGAAACTACTTAATACCTCTTGTAAATTATTCCTACAGCACTGGATACTCTGGAAACTACTTAAAACCTCTTGTAAACATTTTATAAATTATTCTAAAAGCACCGGAATCTCTGGAAACTACTTTAAAACACTTGTAAATAATTCTAACAGCACTGGATTCTCTGGAAACTTCTTAAAACCTCTTGTAAATTATTCTTACAGCACTGGATACTCTGGAAACTACTTAAAACCTCTTGTAAACATTTTTTAAAATTATTCTTACAGCACTGTATACCCTGGAAACTACTTTAAACCTCTTGTATATTATTCTTACAGCACTGGAATCTCTGGAAACTACTAAAAACCTCTTGTAACTTATTCCTACAGCACTGGATACTCTGGAAACTACTTAAAACCTCTTGTTAACATTTAATAAATTATTCTTACAGCACTGGATACTCTGGAAACTACTTAAAACCTCTTGTAAACATTTAATAAATTATTCTTATAGCACTGGATACTCTGGAAACTACTTAAAACCTCTTGTAAATTATTCTTACAGCACTGGAATCTCTGGAAACTACTAAAAACCTCTTGTAACTTATTCCTACAGCACTGGATACTCTGGAAACTACTTAAAACCTCTTGTTAACTTTTAATAAATTATTCTTACAGCACTGGATACTCTGGAAACTACTTTAAACCTCTTGTAAATTATTCCTACAGCACTGGATACTCTGGAAACTACTTAAAACCTCTTGTAAACATTTTATAAATTATTCTAAAAGCACCGGAATCTCTTGAAACTACTTTAAAACACTTGTAAATAATTCTAACAGTACTGGATTCTCTGGAAACTTCTTAAAACCTCTTGTAAATTATTCTTACAGCACTGGAATCTCTGGAAACTACTTAAAACCTCTTGTAAATTATTCTTACAGCACTGGACAGTCTGGAAACTACTTAATACCTCTTGTAAATTATTCCTACAGCACTGGATACTCTGGAAACTACTTAAAACCTCTTGTAAATTATTCTTACAGCACTGGATACTCTGGAAACTACTTAAAACCTCTGGTAAACATTTTTTAAAATTATTCTTACAGCACTGTATACCCTGGAAACTACTTTAAACCTCTTGTATATTATTCTTACAGCACTGGAATCTCTGGAAACTACTAAAAACCTCTTGTAAATTATTCCTACAGCACTGGATACTCTGGAAACTACTTAAAACCTCTTGTTAACATTTAATAAATTATTCTTACAGCACTGGATACTCTGGAAACTACTTTAAACCTCTTGTAAATTATTCCTACAGCACTGGATACTCTGGAAACTACTTAAAACCTCTTGTAAATTATTCTTACAGCACTGGATACTCTGGAAACTACTTAAAACCTCTTGTAAACATTTTTTAAAATTATTCTTACAGCACTGGATTCTCTGGAAACTACTTAAAACCTCTTGTTAATTTTTCTTACAGCACTGGATACTCTGGAAACTACTCAAAACCTGTTGTTAATTATTATTACAGCACTGGATACTCTGGAAACTACTTTAGTCCCCATCTTTATTATTCTTACAGCACTGGAATCTCTGGAAACTACTTAAAACCTCTTGTAAATTATTCTTACAGCACTGGACAGTCTGGAAACTACTTAATACCTCTTGTAAATTATTCCTACAGCACTGGATACTCTGGAAACTACTTAAAACCTCTTGTAAACATTTTATAAATTATTCTAAAAGCACCGGAATCTCTGGAAACTACTTTAAAACACTTGTAAATAATTCTAACAGCACTGGATTCTCTGGAAACTTCTTAAAACCTCTTGTAAATTATTCTTACAGCACTGGATACTCTGGAAACTACTTAAAACCTCTTGTAAACATTTTTTAAAATTATTCTTACAGCACTGTATACCCTGGAAACTACTTTAAACCTCTTGTATATTATTCTTACAGCACTGGAATCTCTGGAAACTACTTAAAACCTCTTGTAAATTATTCTTACAGCACTGGATACTCTGGAAACTACTTAAAACCTCTGGTAAACATTTTTTAAAATTATTCTTACAGCACTGTATACCCTGGAAACTACTTTAAACCTCTTGTATATTATTCTTACAGCACTGGAATCTCTGGAAACTACTAAAAACCTCTTGTAAATTATTCCTACAGCACTGGATACTCTGGAAACTACTTAAAACCTCTTGTTAACATTTAATAAATTATTCTTACAGCACTGGATACTCTGGAAACTACTTTAAACCTCTTGTAAATTATTCCTACAGCACTTGATACTCTGGAAACTACTTAAAACCTCTTGTAAACATTTTATAAATTATTCTAAAAGCACCGGAATCTCTTGAAACTACTTTAAAACACTTGTAAATAATTCTAACAGTACTGGATTCTCTGGAAACTTCTTAAAACCTCTTGTAAATTATTCTTACAGCACTGGAATCTCTGGAAACTACTTAAAACCTCTTGTAAATTATTCTTACAGCACTGGACAGTCTGGAAACTACTTAATACCTCTTGTAAATTATTCCTACAGCACTTGATACTCTGGAAACTACTTAAAACCTCTTGTAAATTATTCTTACAGCACTGGATACTCTGGAAACTACTTAAAACCTCTTGTAAACATTTTTTAAAATTATTCTTACAGCACTGTATACCCTGGAAACTACTTTAAACCTCTTGTATATTATTCTTACAGCACTGGAATCTCTGGAAACTACTAAAAACCTCTTGTAAATTATTCCTACAGCACTGGATACTCTGGAAACTACTTAAAACCTCTTGTTAACATTTAATAAATTATTCTTACAGCACTGGATACTCTGGAAACTACTTTAAACCTCTTGTAAATTATTCTTACAGCACTGGATACTCTGGAAACTACTTTAAACCTCTTGTAAATTATTCTTAGAGCACTGGACACTCTGGAAACTACTTAAAACCTCTTGTTAACATTTAATAAATTTTTCTTACAGCACTGGATTCTCTGGAAACTACTGCATACCTCTTGTAAATTATTCTTACAGCACTAGATACTTTGGAAACTACTTAAAACCTCTTGTAAATTATTCTTACTGCACTGGATACTCTTGAAACAACTTTAGACCCCATCTTTATTATTCTTACAGCACTGGAATCTCTGGAAACTCCTTTAGACCCCATCTTTATTATTCTTACAGCACTGGATACTCTGGAAACTACTTAAAACCTCTTGTAAACATTTTATAAATTATTCTAAAAGCACCGGAATCTCTTGAAACTACTTTAAAACACTTGTAAATAATTCTAACAGCACTGGATTCTCTGGAAACTTCTTAAAACCTCTTGTAAATTATTCTTACAGCACTGGAATCTCTGGAAACTACTTAAAACCTCTTGTAAATTATTCCTACAGCACTGGATACTCTGGAAACTACTTAAAACCTCTTGTAAATTATTCTTACAGCACTGGATACTCTGGAAACTACTTAAAACCTCTTGTAAACATTTTTTAAAATTATTCTTACAGCACTGTATACCCTGGAAACTACTTTAAACCTCTTGTATATTATTCTTACAGCACTGGAATCTCTGGAAACTACTAAAAACCTCTTGTAAATTATTCCTACAGCACTGGATACTCTGGAAACTACTTAAAACCTCTTGTTAACATTTAATAAATTATTCTTACAGCACTGGATACTCTGGATACTCCTTTATACCTCTTGTAAACATTTTATAAATTATTCTAAAAGCACCGGAATCTCTGGAAACTACTTTAAAACACTTGTAAATAATTCTAACAGCACTGGATTCTCTGGAAACTTCTTAAAACCGCAACGTTGAAGTTTGGAGCAAATTTTTGGAGCAAAGCAAATTCAAATATTAAAAAAGCTAATAATGTTTCATCGAAATTTAAAATCGATAAAATAAAAATTGAACAAAGTTGAACAAATTTTGTTAATTCTTAAACTAATTAAAAAATCAAAAAAAATATTTTCCTTTTTAATTTATTGATATTTGAAATCAATACTAACTTTTTGTTAATTTTATTTTAAATCCTGCATTATGAAAATTTCTAAAAAAAAAAGAGAATGGTAATTATGTATTACGAGAATAAAAATTTGAATTTGTATTTCAAAAATCCTTAACATTTTCTTAATTTTTTTTTTTTGAAATTTATAATATTTTATCATATCTTTTTTTCCATTGAATTAAAGAAAAAAAATTGAAAATTCTGATCGTATTTACTGCGAACTCGACGACTATTAAGACTGAGCTTGGAACTACAAACCAAGCGTATTCTCTTATTAAAGAACACTTAACCTTGTACCCTAACCCTTGTACCCTAACACTTAACCTTGTACCCTTGTACCCTAACTCGTATCTCATCAAATGGTTTAGTCTTAAAATTACTTCGTTGTTACTCAACTTGAATTCGAATGATGAAATTTTTTTAAACCTAAAAGTCTTCAAGAAACAACTTACAAGTAAGACTTTTCCGACACCAAACCCATTTTTGACCATTTTTCAATTAATTTTTAACCTTTTAGAGTTCATGAAATTCTAATCAATGAGCCAGAGCTCAATCCAAATGAGGATACAATCATAAAAACAAACTTTAACAAACTTGACATGGATTTATTTCGTCATGAACAAGATGAATCGAATGATTACATCGAATTCGATGGTCTTAGACTCCCAAAAAAGAGGAAAACGACCTCAAAAAATCAAAACGTTTAGTCTTTGTGGATACGACTAAACACAACTTGAACAAAATTGTAATGTCAATCATAACCGATCAATCAATCGTAATCGAAGGTGATTTAAGCACTGGAAAGACCACTTTAATCGAGTATTTATCCGAACAAACGAATAATAACTTGATAAAGTATCAAATGGACGAGTTAATGGACAGTAAAACTTTAATCGGAAATGACACTTGTTCAGACATACCCGGTGAGTTTTTATGGAAACCAGGACCTTTAATCTCGGCGGTGTGTAACGGAACATGGATACTTTTAGAAGATTTTGATCACGCATCAGTCGATTCATTGTCTCTTTTAATCGATTTATTGGAGACTAGATCAATCAAGACTTCGGATAACATGATTAAATTCTAATCGGACTATTAAACGATTTATACGAGTGTTTTCTCTGTTTTATATCAAATCGAGCATTACGTTTTGAGTTTTCGATTAAAGTTGGAGCTAAGTTAAACATCAATAGGAGATGAGGTCGAGAATTTATTGTTTAATAAAAAAACTGGATTTATGAAAAAAGACTCTGTAATAACATGTGGTCGTGTCCGACTTAGACTGGAAAAGAACAAAGATAATTTAGAAACGATTGGAATGCGGTTTGTTTATACAAAATCGTCTCTGAATTTGTAAGAAAAAATAGCAAGATGTATCGAGTGTAATGAGCCTGTTCTTTTGTTTGGTGAAACTGGTGTTGGTAAAACTACGGTTCTACAACATTTGGCACGTCTGTTGGGTAAGAAGTAAGTGTTATCAATTTGAATCAACAAACTGAGACAAGTGATTTGTTGGGTAGCTTTAAACCCGTCGATATTAAAACACAAATGAAATTTTTTTCTGATTTGTTTAATTTGTTCACTGATTGTTTTAAAATTGATGAAAATCAAACTTTTTTGAATCATGTTCAGGTAAGATTAATTTTTACTCCCTTTAATTTATCATTTTTGACATCATATATGTTACTTACCCCTCTGTAAACTTTAGAAAATGACATACCTGGGTGAAAACAACCCAAAAAAGGGTATTTTTTTATAAATATCAAATCTAGTCCTAGGAGACCCTCAATACACATAACTTTTATGCATCCGCTTAAACCATAGGCGATTATGCATAAGTGCCAGGAGCTTTTTTTTCAATTTTTTCTTTGAATCCCTGTACAAAATAGATATGATTTGACAGAAAAATTACATTTTTTTCCCTCGTTTTGACCACAAAATTCCTTGTGATAAAGCTTTTTCCACTTCGATATGGGTACCAGCATCAACTAGAGTCTTTTAGCTTTCAGATATTATCTAAAAATCAATGATATCTTGTTCTAATAATGACTGCTTGAAAGTTTAAACAAAGCACCTTGACATTAGTCTGCAAAAAGCCGAAATGAAGTGTTTTTTTAATTTTTATTCGAATAAAAAAAAATTATTTTCTTAGGTTTTCGGAGTCGTAGATTACCAAAATGATGTCCAAAATGACAAATTCATCTTTAAATTTTTAAACACTCATTTTTTATTTTCTTTTAAGACATGTTTTAAGAGTTTAAATTGGAAGTATTTGCTCAAATTAATTTCACATGCGACCGAATCGATCTTATAAACAAATTTACATTTCAATTTTTCGATGGTAAACTATCCGAAGCCATAGTCAACGGTGAATGGATAATTTTGGACGAGATTAATTTAGCTTCACCAGAAATACTTCAATTTCTCGGTTCTCTTTTTGACAACACTGAATCGGGACCATCGAGTATTATTTTATATGAAAAAGGCGATCATGAGCCGTTAAAACGTCATTCGATTTTTGTCTCTACGGCGCTATGAATCCAGCATCGGACGTTGGTAAACGAAACCTACCCTCCAATATCCGAAACCGATTCACCGAGATCTTTGTCGATGAAATCGAAGACGAAAACGACCTCGCATTACTCATCAAATCATACCTCGAGTACTTACCCGACGTAAACACTTCACTCATCAACTCAATCGTAACTTTTTACAAATCAGTCCGAGACCAAACTTTTATTTTAAAGACAAGTAAGATCAAGGGTAAAGTCCAACGAGTCCGACCGGTACCTGAGGTCTTCACAAATCCGTTATCACTCAAACTAGGGACACTTTACTACGTTAATATTTAAGACTATTGGATCCTTAGGAATCAGATTGTTAATCACGATCACGCTGATTTAGCCGAGTATATCTGGTAGGATGTAATGGACACGAATTAAAATTTAGTTTTTAAAGAAGGGTTATTAGTCCAAGTAATGCGACATGGGTATTGGATTTTACTAGACGAGTTGAATTTAGCGTCAAGTGAGGTCTTGGAAGCGTTGAATCGAGTACTTGATGATAATAGAGAATTGTACATCCTTGAATTTGATAAATATTGTATCGATTCCGAGACTACTTCGAGTAATCTCGTAAGGGTCATGCGGTGTATGGTAATGGACTCACTTCATGTTAGAAGGATCCCCAGGTGTTGGTAAAACATCTTTAATCGAAGCCCTCGGTCGTCTAACAAACAATAAAGTAATACGAATTAATTTGTCAGAACAAACCGATTTAAATGAATTATTCGGCGCTGATTTACCCGTTTCGGACTCGACAATATTCCAACAAAAATTCGAATGGCTTGACGGACCGTTCTTACTAGCTCTCAAAAAAGGCTACTGGGTCATTGTTGACGAGATTAATCTAGCAACCAAATCAGTTCTAGAAGGTCTAAACTCTTGTTTTGACCATCGTAACGAAATTTATATCACCGAACTAAACAGAAAATTTACAGCCGATAAAAAACGGACCAAAATAATCGCATGTCAAAACCCGTTCTGTCAAGGCGGAGGTCGTAAAGGTCTACCAAATTCGTTTCTCAACCGGTTCTCAAAAGTATACGTCGATAAAATGACTCAAAATGACTTATTACACATTACCGGTTAAATTTATGATCAAATAGACCGCAAAGTCTTGTCAAAAATGATCGAGTTTAACACTTTAATCGACTCGAAAATGTTTAAAAAAGTCATGGGGTACTTTAGGATTACCGTGGAAGTTTAATTTAAGAGATTTGTTCCGTTGGTGTGATTTAATGGTCCTAAAATACCGGGTCAAAAAACTGGGTCAAAAAAACCTGGAGATTTTATTTATTTGATTTACGCTCCTTAGTCGTTTTCGTGATCTCAAAGACAAAAGTTTGGTCTATGAAAAATTAAAAAACTCATTCGGGGTTGAAGCTTACAAACGAGATGGCATCATGGTCCGTTTAGGTCACGGAGATGTTCAAATAGGCCAAGACTTTGCTTCAAACATATCTCAAAATTTCCTAAAATTTTCCAAAGTTATGTTTTTTACTAACAAAAATTTACAATGCTTAGAATGTGTTTTAAAGTTTGTTGAAATGAACTGGATGATTGTACTATTTGGTCAGTCCTCAACCGGCAAAACAAGTCTTGTCCGTCTTGTAGCTGCAATGTTGGGTAAGACCCTGGTAGAATTCAGTGTCAAAAATTCAACAGACACAAGTGACCTTCTTGGTGGGTACGAAAAAATAAAACAATAACGTTCCAACTTGATCAATTTGTATCAAAAAATCAAAAATTTATACCAAAAAATAATAATTTCAGACGTCATAAATCAAAAATTATTCGTCAAAAATTTCGAATTCATGTTCCAAACTAAACGTCTCAATCACCAGGACTTTTTGAAGGTGACGAGTACTCGACTTTGATGACTCAATGTAAAGAAGGGGCTCAACAAGACGGGTTAATGTTGGACTCATCTGAAGAATTGTACAAATGGTTTACAAACGAAGTCATGAAAAATCTTCACGTTGTGTTTACCATGAACCCGAGTGCAGACGGGTTAAAAACTCGTGCTTCAACATCACCTGCTTTATTCAATCGTTGTGTGCTCAACTGGTTCGGTGATTGGAGTCATCACGCTTATTATCAAGTTGGTAAAGAGTCTACGATTAGAATTGACCTCGAAAAATCAGACTACTTCCCACCAAACACTCTTCAAATCTTACATGATCCGAGTATACAATCAATCGGGCATCGTGAAGCGGTTGTTAACACGTTTGTTCACATCCACGACTCATTACACCAAGCGAACACTCGGTTACAAAAGAAAGGAGTCCATGAGACAACTATAACCCCACGTCATTATTTAGACTTTATCAATCATTTTGCTAAGTTGTACAATGAGAAACGTTCTGAGTTAGAGGATCAACAAGTCCACTTGAACATTGGTTTGGCAAAGATCAAAGAAACTGTTGAACAAGTCGAAGAGTTACAGAAGAGCTTGGCAGTAAAACGAACCGAGCCTGAGAAAAAAAATAACGAAGCTAACTCAAAATTGAAACAAATGATGACTGATCAACAAGAAGCCGAAAAAAAGAAAGTCGCATCACAAGAAATACAGGTCAAACTTGCTAAACAGTTGAGTGAAATTGACAAAAAAAAGACAAGTGTCATGGAAGACTTGAGTAAAGTCGAACCAGCTGTAATTGAAGCTCAACAAGCTGTAAAATCAATCAACCGTCAACATTTAGTCGAGTTGAAAAGCTTGGTAAATCCGCCAGCTGCTGTTAAACTTGGTCTCGAATCGGTTTGTTTAATCCTTAACCAAGAGACAAGCGAATGGAAGGTAATCCGTGGTATTATCGTTAAAGACAATTTTATCAACACGATTATAAACTTTCAGACTGATAATATATCACCACAGATAAAAGAAAAAATGAAGACTAAATTTTTGTCAAACTCGGACTATGACTTTGCTAAAATTATCAACGCAAGTCAGACCGATTCAACGCAAGTCAGACCTGGCTCGAATTGAGTATTTAAGTAATGCTGATGAGCGTATGCAATGGACTGCTAACTCTCTTCCAACAGATGATTTGTGTATCGAAAACGCGATTATGTTAAAACGATTCAACCGTTACCCGCTCATAATAGACCCCTCAGGTCAAGCCACTGAGTTCATTTTGAACATGTACAAGGACGAGAAGATTCCTCGAACATCATTTTTGGACACATCGTTCCGTAAGAATTTAGAAAGTGGCCTTCGTTTTGGTAACCCAATTTTGATACAAGACGTCGAAAATTACGATCCGATCCTTAACCCGGTTTTGAACAGGGAAATAAGACGTTCAGGTGGTCGGGTTTTGATAACTCTTGGTGATCAAGACATCGATTTTTCACCCATGTTTACAATGTTCTTGTCAACCCGTGATCCGACTGTTGAATTTCCACCAGACATTTGTTCTCGAGTGACTTTTGTTAACTTTACAGTCACTCGTTCAAGTTTACAATCACAATGTTTACATCAAGTTCTTAAATCCGAGCGACCGGATGTTGCAGAAAAGAGATTGGATTTGTTAAAGACTCAAGGTGAGTTTTGGCTCCATCACAAGCTTGCTCGAACATCTACTTCACTATGAATGTCCTTAAAGAAATTTTTATCAATTAAAACAAACGAAAGACAACCAAAACAAGGCGTAATTGATCTCTTAGAAACAACTAATTCTATCAAAAAATTATTGTTTATCAATGCACTTCGTCCCGATCGATTCATAACAACAGCTGAAACATTTGTGAGTTCAGTGTTTGGTGAAGAATTTTTAAATCAAGCCGAAAAGCTGTTAGACTTGGGTTATATTGTTGAAAATGAAATAAAAGCGACGACACCTATCTTAATGTGCTCAGTAGCTGGTTACAATGCATCAGGTCGTGTTGAAGACCTCGCAGCCGAGAATAACAAACAACTAATCGCATTGCAATCGGTTCATCCAAAGGTTTTACCCAAGCCGAAAAAGCGATAAACAACTCATCGAAAACAGGAAAATGGGTCTTGTTAAAAAATGTACATCTAGCACCACAATGGTTAGTTCAACTCGAAAAGAAGTTGCAAAAAAAATCGGTTTGTAAACATCTTGTGTTGGATCAAGAGACTTTAATCGATGATGATAAAGAGAACAAACTCTTTCCTAGTTTAAGTGAATTGAAGAAAAAAGACAACAAAATTAAGACTTTGTGCCCGAATTTGGAGAGTTTGGACACAATGAGCCATCAGCAAGTTGTAAAAGACGAAATGGATAAAATGAAGATGATGAATTTAGTTTGAATGGACAAAATGATGAAGACTATCCCTATGGTAAGTCAATTGTTTAAAAGAATGAAATTCTTCTTATTCTGCTCTTTTGTTGCGTTATTTTATTCAAAAATGAACCTTAAATAAATTTTTTCCCAATAAAATTTATGTAACCTTGTTCGATGGGTGGTGCGCAGTTGATCCTCAAAAGTTCAAGTCTTAATCGTCTTTATAAAATGACAAAATAAAGTAATTTTGCCGAAAAAGCAAAATTGGCACTAGCTCGCGCAGAACTTCCATGCAGCTACGTCCCGAACTCGAAAGCCAATCGAGTTTACGGGACGCATTTTACATCTCAGCTTGAATTTAGGTATAAAATGACTTCGTTTGGGTGTTTTCCTGGGCGAATGTTCTTTTAAAGGGATGATGAGGCAGACTCTGGCCTTGTTATTTCGATTGAGAAAGTTAGATTAAAATGACTTCGTTTTGGTGTTTTCCTGGGCGAATGTTATTTTAAAGTGATGATGAGGCAGACTTTGATTTCTTTTTGAATTTAGGTATAAAATGACTTCGTTTGGGTGTTTTCCTGGGCGAATGTTATTTTAAAGGGATGATGAGGCAGACTCTGGCCTTGTTATTTTGATTGAAAAAGTTAGATTAAAATGACTTCGTTTGGGTGTTTTCCTGGGCGAATGTTATTTTAAAGTGATGATGAGGCAGACTTTGATTTCTTTTTGAATTTAGGTATAAAATGACTTCGTTTGGGTGTTTTCCTGGGCGAATGTTATTTTAAAGTGATGATGAGGCAGACTTTGATTTCTTTTTGAATTTAGGTATAAAATGACTTCGTTTGGGTGTTTTCCTGGGCGAATGTTCTTTTAAAGGGATGATGAGGCAGACTCTGGCCTTGTTATTTCGATTGAGAAAGTTAGATTAAAATGACTTCGTTTGGGTGTTTTCCTGGGCGAATGTTATTTTAAAGTGATGATGAGGCAGACTTTGATTTCTTTTTGAATTTAGGTATAAAATGACTTCGTTTGGGTGTTTTCCTGGGCGAATGTTATTTTAAATGGATCTTGAGGATCTTTATTTCGTAACTAGACCATGAACATTTTTCAGACTGTTATTTTACAAATAGTATTTAAATTAGAAATAAGTTAAATTTGCATTTTTGTTTAAGAATATAAATTCGTAAAAAAGTTTAATGGCTCTCTAACGGTCCTTTTTTGTTTTAGACTTATGATCTTCGTTTGGAAAGAATCGGTTGTTAATGTCAAACTTTTTTCGATCATTTTAACATCTGCTTATTTACCAAGACTCATCGATTTATGTGACTCTAGCAGCGGGACAAGGCGGGACTTGTTTTGAGCTAGATCCATCAAAACGTTCAAACAAAGACTCCTGAGTCAATAATGAACTAGCTCAAGACAACGGGTTCATTTTAACTGATTGTTATAAGTTTAAACAAGACAAATTTGAGTATTTTAGATCGACTGGGTGAAATGATCGATTGTGATCATGTAGTGAATGGCGGGATCAATTTGACCACAACAAACAAAGATCGAAATGATTTAACACTTCGTGAAAAATTGAATTATGAAAATTCGGATAAATCAAAATGTATGTTATTTAGGTAAATATTCTCGGGGATTTTTTCCTTTCATAATTCTCATCAATTTGATAAACTTGTCCACTTTTTTGGCCAATCCTTCAACTCCACTTAATTCTTGAGATGTCAAATACCAATCGGGTTTTCTAGCATATTAATATTTCGACTTTGTTGTTGGTATCCCATCGATTCATTTAAATACTTCGAACAAAGTTTTTTAAATACTTCGAACTGGTCATGTTGTCCCTAATGTTATTATTATTTTTTAAAAAATTTTTTAACTACGATGAAATATATTTATTTTTTACGAAAATTATTCTGATGACTAAATATTGGCAGAAATAAAAAGCTGCTTATTGTTATAAATTTTTATAATATAATCTCAACAATTAATATTATTTAGTTCAGAAAAAATTTACCTAAAAAAATGCAGGAGACAAGAAACAAAAATAGAAAGGATCTCGAGAGGTTTTTTATATACAAATGCTTTGCCTCATTGAAAAAAAATTTTGATGACTTCGAAATGAAATACAATGAGAAGTGTTTTCTAAATTACTTAAAAGGTATGTTCTTTACATCTTAATAAAAAAGACTTTATCTAATTAGTTTTCTTTTAAGAGAAAAATATTACCATTTCAATGTCGAAGAATTAAGCAGGGAACAGCTTTTCATGTACCCTAACTTTAATACAGTTAAAAACTCATACGAACTCTACGATGCTAATAATGAGTTCACAAATAATATTCAAAGCACATTTCAAATATGTCAAGAACAAAAGGTTTTTTTTAATTTAAACAGCTAAAAAATTAAAAGGTTTATCTAATCAATTTTTTTAAAGGACAATCATTTAGAAATTTTAAATATGCTCAATAGCCTGACCCTTTTCAAACAAATATTTTCATCAGACACTAGCTCTGGAACTAATTCGTCTTCATGCTCTTCACAAGTAATTTAAAAAATTTAGATTCAGAAAATATTTAATCAAAATTTGTAATCTTTTTTACTTAAGAAATCAAAAGGAAAACAAAATAAAAACAGAGCGAAGAGTTGCGTATTTCGTTGCAAAATATTGTATTGCATCATTTTCAACAAAATAATTTCGCTTGAATCGTTCAAGAATGAGATTAAGGGTATTTTTAAAAAAAACAATTTAATATTACATATTTTTATTTTTTTTTAAAAGAAAAAGATCTCGTTCCTGACTTTATGAGTCAAAACAATTGTTTCGCCGACAATTTGGTTTATGATTATATCACCAAAAAATTCAGAATAGAATTTGATGTAGAGTTGATTGAAGAATTCTACTCAAATCTCATATCAAACAACATCTCCGTAATTTTGGAACAAAAAGAAGCTCTTGACCAAATAAAAAGAAACACGAAGAATGTTGATAACAAAAAAGAATCTGAACAAGTAAGCCAGAATCAAAGTGCGACAATCAATACAGACACAAACAAACAAAAAAATCAGCCACAGTCAACAAACGGTCAATCAACGGTCGAGTCAACAGTCGAGTCAACAGTCGAGTCAACAGTCCAGTCAACGGTCGAGTCAACGGATAAACGGTCAAGAGAAATAGCCGAAGATCGGGAAGTGTCTGAAGAAGTCAAAGATTTGCAAAACTCTCCATCAAAAAAATCGAAACATGAACAAGTGTCAAAAAACACAAACAAAAAAAAGTCAATCGGTAGTCCCAATCGAATTAGAACCCAATTAACAGCACCAAATATTCAAAAAAATAAGCCACAATCTAATAACGGTCAATCAGAAAAAATAGTTCAAAACCAAGTGTCACAAAACCGAAAGAAAAAAAACAAAAAAATTGAACAGATAAGTCCGAAATCGACAACACAACATAACCAAAACAAACCAACCAACGAAACACAATCGAATGGCTGTCAAAACAAAAGTAAAACAGCTAACGAGGTATTGGCGGCACCACCTCCACCACCTGCGAAATTTCAATTAAAAAAAAATTCTGAAAATGACAACAGGAACCAACAGTCACAAAAGCAGAACAAAAGTCTGCAAGCCAAACCAACAGATGCAAGCAAAAACGACATTGTCAAAAGGTCTAAAAGCGGAGACGACTTTTTCTTACCTCTCTTCGAACCTGCGAATCTCCAAGTCAAAAAAAATCCAAAAAAACTGGTCAAAAAAAATCAATCGAGTGAAAAAAGCGTTAGCCGAGAACCTATTCAAAATAACATAGATAAGCATCTTTCTAACAAAATGCAAGAGTCACAAAACCAAATCAAAAGTCAACAAGCCAAACCAACAGGTGCAAGCAAAAACGACATTGTTAAAAGAACAAAAAGCGCAGACGGCTTTTTATTACCTCTCTTCGAACCTGCGAATCTCCAAGTCAAAAAAACGCCACAAAAACTTGGCAAAAAACTCAACCGAGTGAAAAAAGCGTTAGCCGAGAGCCTAGTCAAAATAGCAAAGAACCAATTAAACAATCAAACAATAACGGTCAAACAAAAACACCAGAAAAACAAGGTACGCAAAGCTCAATTAATATTCAAAAAATAAATAAAAAAGCAGAAGAGACGGTAAAAACTCAGCACAATGAAAATGACGTTTCTTTGAATACGAGACCTCGAAAGCGTCAATCGATAAATCCGGATCAGAGTAATGATTCGTTGACTCCACCAAAAATTACACGGAATGTCGATCATATTATTAGTGAAGAATCAAGATCAAGTCATAGTCGAGATGAAGAAGATGTCGCAAATATTATGTCTGAGATGGAAAATGATATAAAAAGAAAAGAATTGGAAGAAAAATTTAAAGAATCAACAAATTACGATATAAGAAACGTGAAATTTAAGGTAATATTATAAAACTAATTTGGAAGAAACTTCGTTTGGGTGTTTTCCTAGGCGAATGTTATTTTAAAGGGATGATGAGGCAGACTCTGGCCTTGTTATTTCGATTGAGAAAATTAGATAAAAATGACTTCGTTTGGGTGTTTTCCTGGGCGAATGTTATTTTAAATTGATGTAGAGGTAGACTTTGATTCTTTTTGAATGTTGGTATAAAATGACTTCGTTTGGGTGTTTTCCTGGGCGAATGTTATTTTAAATTGATGTAGAGGTAGACTTTGATTCTTTTTGAATGTTGGTATAAAATGACTTCGTTTGGGTGTTTTCCTGGGCGAATGTGATTTTAAAGGGATGATGAGGCAGACTCTGGCCTTGTTATTTCGATTGAGAAAATTTGATTAAAATGACTTCGTTTGGGTGTTTTCCTGGGCGAATGTTATTTTAAATTGATGTAGAGGTAGACTTTGATTCTTTTTGAATGTTGGTATAAAATGACTTCGTTTGGGTGTTTTTCCTGGGCGAATGTGATTTTAAAGGGATGATGAGGCAGACTCTGGCCTTGTTATTTCGATTGAGAAAATTTGATTAAAATGACTTCGTTTGGGTGTTTTCCTGGGCGAATGTTATTTTAAATTGATGTAGAGGGAGACTTTGATTCTTTTTGAATGTTGGAATAAAATCACTTCGCTTGGGTGAGGCAGATTGTGGGGATGGTCATTTAATTCGATAAAGGCGCTTTGAAGTTCATAGCAATAAAGCAATAGCAATTTTGTAGAATCGTTATAATAAATTGTTCAAGTGGTTCACAGCCTCGATATAACTTGTCTTTTCTGAAACAAAATTTGTGTAATCTAAATTAAGCGTTTGCAAAAACTCTGCAAATTAATTACGCAGTTATTTTAAATCTTTTTTAATGGTGTGCATTTTGAGAATTTTCAGAGTTTTTGAAGGCGCTTAATTTCGATTACAGTTTCGATTACCACTAGAACAATTTTTATAACGATTCCGCAAAATTGCTATGAACTTCACAGCGCCTTTGATAAAGCTAAAAAACAATTCATTTTTTTAACTTTCAATTAAAACTAAATGTTTCTTTTAGATTAAATCAATTTTAAATGATCGCGTAAACCCAATATCAAAGAAGGTCGAGCTCTTTTTGGACTGGCAAGAAGTCATGAGAACGAAATACGGACCGTAAATTAATTTCTCAAACTTTTTTCCCATTCCTTAAATTTTATTTTTACAGATCTTGGGAATCACAAAGTCGAGTTGATTCGGAGATTGTTGACAATTACAAAAAAAACAAACCAGAAAAATTTCGAAAAAGCTGTTCAGCATCCAGTTTACCCGAATAAATCAGAGGCCGAGGAAGAATTCATTTTTGCAGAAGATTTAACAGAAGAACAGCTTCAGCTTGCAAACGAAATTTTTGCTTTAGATGGTCAGTTGCCGATGGAAACTCTTAAGAAAAAATTAAAAAAATAAATATTATCAATTTACGAATTCTTTTCATTTAACATACTGTATTAAAATTTAATAAATTTTTTTAAATTTACCCATTTTTTTTATTATTTTTTTTTTGATTCAAAAATTTAGATTTATTCCAATTTTTTAAACACCGATTTTTAATTCATCATTTCAAGATTAAATTAATTAAATTCTTTCATTTAATTAGTTATTTCTATGATCACATGAAATAAATCTTAACAATATACAGTCACTTTGAAAATATAAAAGAGTCAGAATTTTAGCTCTTGAAAAAGCCGAAATAAATATACCTGTTTTAAACAGTCAGATTAACTTGAACGTAAAATAACTTAAGTCTTAAAAAGCCTTATAAATATAGTAACTTTGAAAAGTGTGTTATTTAAGTCCCGATGCAAAAGTCGTCCTTATTAAGTTCCTATATTTAATGGGTTCTTCTGTTATATTGCAAGTAATGAAAGAAAAAAGGTGAATTAAAATGTTTAAAATGGATTTATTCTTTTTTCTTTCATTACTTGCAATAAATCAACAATAAGTGTTGGTAATTATATCATTCGGTTAGACCCAAAAAGACCTACAACCGACACCAAACCTCAGCAATTATCTTTTTCTTTTATATAATCATTAAATATCAAATTATACTGCTATTGCTAACATTTAATTGCCAACTAATTTTTTTAATCTTAATACCATTTCTTGGAGCTGTCTTTTTGAAAATTTTTAATTTATTTTAGACTCGAAAAATTTTAACCAAAAAACATAAAAACCAAAAATGTCATCAAACGATTGTAAAAGAAGAAATTCGGATTCGATCCTAGAAGAAAAAACTGAAAAAGAACTGAATTACGAATTCCTAAAGCTTTTTTGGTCTCGAATTCACAAAAAACCAGTAAAATGGACGAGAACATGAAGGTTAATATTAATGGAAACAAGAATTTCATTAAGTTTTTGAATAGTCCAACAAGAACAACATCGCTACTATACCTTGAAGAAAACATTCAGAAAAAAGAGGACGAAATGATGAACTCCTCCTTTTTTGAAAAAATAAAGGTATACAATTAAAAAAATTTCTAAAATTAAAAATATATTGTTTTTTTTATAGAATAAATCGATTGAATTGATTGAACAAGTGTCTACTTCTATTGTTCAGAAGGTTCAGAATTTTGTTCCTGACACAGAACCAAAAATTAACATTCGAGTAAATTTAAGACTTTTTTCTACACATCTTGTATAGATTGTTTGAATTTTTTTTTTAAAGTTAGTAAATGGTTCCTCAACACCGATTCACAATCGATCCATGAATATTGATGATTGTGAAAATTTGCAAAATTTAAACAATGATTTGATAAAAGCTTATGAAGAAATCGACGCATTAAATAACAAGATGATCCTTATGACTTCTGAAAACGAAGATGCTATTAATCATCTGAGAACCGAATTTATGGATTTAGAAGTAAATTGTGTTGAAAATATTAATTTAAAAAAAAAATTTCTGAATAATAATTTTTTTAGAACGCATACAAAAATCAATTAAAATCAAACGAGCAGCTTTTAAAAGATTTTCAAGAAAATGAAGAAGTAATACTAAAAGAGAAGGCAAATATTCAGTCCAAAGTCGATAATTTGTAGGTTTTTAAGTTCGACAAAAATAAAATTTGTAAATAAATTATTTTATTTTAAGATCTAAACAATCTTTAAAATACCAAAGGGATACAGAGGAATATATCAAAAACCTTCAAAAAGAGTTGATTGAAGTAAAAAATCAATATAATTCGCTTGAATCACAATTTAAGGGAAGAAAGTGCCCGTACCCAAAATGTGATGGAGAGGGAAACGTAAATTCAGCTCACAAAAAGCACACAACCTTAAACAATTGTCCAAAAAGACAAAAGGAAATAGATTCTCACAAGGATTTAGAGCGAGAAAATCAACTTTTAAAAAACGAAAAATGCAAGTTGAAACAAGATTTTGAATATGATTTAAAAAGTGAAAAAGAAGCTTTCAATTCGCGATTAATTGATCAAAAAAAAGAAATTAACAATTTGGAAGAAGAAATAATGCGATTAAACAATCAAATTGATAATTTGCAAAAACAAAATACAGATTTAATGGGTGAAAACGGCCACTTAAGGGTAAACATGGTAAAAAATGATTCAGAAAAGTAAGCTTTATTAAATTGTTTTGTTATCAGAAGTTAATTTTTTTTTTTAAATATCTCTAGGGAAAATACAATTCAAGCCAAAAATGTTGATATCGGTAAGCTCAAAACACAATAAACTGAGCTGCTTGAAGAAAATGGCCGATTGAAGCTCAACAACAACACAATTTCAGAAAAGTAAGACTTAAAAATTCAATTTTTTGATAAGCGAAGTTTATTCACTCGAATTTACTAAAGGGACCAAACCATTCAAAATCAAAAGGCTCAAATAGACCAACTCCAAACACAAGTCACTCAGTTACTTAATGAAAACGATCAATTGAAAGTCAACAACAATAATACCGAATCAGAACAGTATTAAAGCTTTTATTTTTTATCTAAAATTGAGCATTTTAAATTATAAAAATTTAAAGGTTCAAGGCTACACAGGCTAAAAAAACTGAAATCGACCGTCTCCAAAAACAAGTGACTTGCTTGCTTGGAGAAAATGGTGAATTAAAGCTCAACAACATAAAAACAGTTAATGAAAAGTAAGCTTTATTAAATTGTTTTGTTATCAGAAGTTAATTTTTTTTTTTAAATATCTCTAGGGAAAATACAATTCAAGCCAAAAATGTTGATATCGGTAAGCTCAAAACACAAGTAACTGAGCTGCTTGAAGAAAATGGCCGATTGAAGCTCAACAACAACACAATTTCAGAAAAGTAAGACTTAAAAATTCAATTTTATGATAAGCGAAGTTTATTCACTCGAATTTACTAAAGGGACCAAACCATTCAAAATCAAAAGGCTCAAATAGACCAACTCCAAACACAAGTCACTCAGTTACTTAATGAAAACGATCAATTGAAAGTCAACAACAATAATACCGAATCAGAACAGTATTAAAGCTTTTATTTTTTATCTAAAATTGAGCATTTTAAATTATAAAAATTTAAAGGTTCAAGGCTACACAGGCTAAAAATACTGAAATCGACCGTCTCCAAAAACAAGTGACTAGCTTGCTTGGAGAAAATGGTGAATTAAAGCTCAACAACATAAAAACAGTTAATGAAAAGTAAGCTTTATTAAATTGTTTTGTTATCAGAAGTTAATTTTTTTTTTTAAATATCTCTAGGGAAAATACAATTCAAGCCAAAAATGTTGATATCGGTAAGCTCAAAACACAAGTAACTGAGCTGCTTGAAGAAAATGGCCGATTGAAGCTCAACAACAACACAATTTCAGAAAAGTAAGACTTAAAAATTCAATTTATGATAAGCGAAGTTTATTCACTCGAATTTACTAAAGGGACCAAACCATTCAAAATCAAAAGGCTCAAATAGACCAACTCCAAACACAAGTCACTCAGTTACTTAATGAAAACGATCAATTGAAAGTCAACAACAATAATACCGAATCAGAACAGTATTAAAGCTTTTATTTTTTATCTAAAATTGAGCATTTTAAATTATAAAAATTTAAAGGTTCAAGGCTACACAGGCTAAAAATACTGAAATCGACCGTCTCCAAAAACAAGTGACTAGCTTGCTTGGAGAAAATGGTGAATTAAAGCTCAACAACATAAAAACAGTTAATGAAAAGTAAGCTTTATTAAATTGTTTTGTTATCAGAAGTTAATTTTTTTTTTTAAATATCTCTAGGGAAAATACAATTCAAGCCAAAAATGTTGATATCGGTAAGCTCAAAACACAAGTAACTGAGCTGCTTGAAGAAAATGGCCGATTGAAGCTCAACAACAACACAATTTCAGAAAAGTAAGACTTAAAAATTCAATTTTATGATAAGCGAAGTTTATTCACTCGAATTTACTAAAGGGACCAAACCATTCAAAATCAAAAGGCTCAAATAGACCAACTCCAAACACAAGTCACTCAGTTACTTAATGAAAACGATCAATTGAAAGTCAACAACAATAATTCCGAATCAGAACTTAATGAAGTATCTGTCCAACAAATTAGAAATCAATTAAACGAAGAAATGCTAAAAAATAACCAACTAATTGATGAAATGTAACTTTTAATAATTGAATCTTTTTACTTCACGATATTCAATGTCAAACGTGATTTTAGAAAGAAAATTACTAGCCAGTTTCAAGAATTCAAAAATCAATATCAAGTATCTGAATTTGACGAATATGACCTTTTAAATTACGGTATCGTTTTTAATCCAGAAGCATATTCATCTAAATGTGGTTATCCTGGTTGTGATGGTTCCGGTAATGTGAATGAAAAGCATAATAAGCATTACAAGTATCTTTGGTTTTGATGGTGTTTTTCTAATTTTAATTCTAAATAATCTAATTTATTTTTAAGAGCAAAGCATTGTCCATATAACCCAAGAAATAAAGTTATAATTGAGCAAAGAAAAAGAATTCACCAGTTAAATCATTCACTTTTAACCTTCCAAGCTGACTTAAATGATTTGCCTTCGCAGTTATCCGAATGCCTTTTCCAATTAAACGATCTGAAAGAAAAAATTCAAGTTAAAGATCAAGAAATAAATACATTAAAACAGAATTTAGGTATATTTTTGTAAACATTTTAAACTTAATATTTTTTAAATTTTTTATTTTAAATTTTATTTTAGAAAATCAAATAAATCCAATCAACAATGAAAGAAAATCTTTAAAGAGACCAGCACAAGAAGCTTTTGCTTATTATACAAGCACCGGCAGTGCTAATGGAAAAGATTTATTTGAAGGTCCGCGAGGAGGTGTATTTTATATAAGCGATAAAGGCAAACCTACGTACGTTAAAACAGGAATCAAAACTTTTGCTACGGATATGCAAGTTGATACTCAAAAAAGATCAGATTTAGAGAATGGTCGCATTCCTGTAAACGGAAACCAATGTAAAAAGTTCAATTTTGAAATTGATGGTTCAAAATCTAATGGTCCTTTAACGGTTAAATTTCATTTTTAAAATTTTTACTTTTTATTTTTTATGATTTTTATTTTTTATTTTTTTTATACTTTTTATGTTTTATTTTTTCAATCCTTAAAATTTTTTGAATCAGTTAATGACGTTCGTTTCAGTAATTGGTATGAAATGGTTTTACATTTCATCCTGATATGAACCCTATGATTGTGTCCGATTATCTTGAAGTTTGGAATCGAATCAAGCATGTTTTGAGTTCAAAAAGCTAATTTCTGACAGTAATTTTGATCAAAAATTGATCAAAATACCCAAGAGGTAGATTTAAGAAATGAAATCAGAAATTAGCTTTTTTGGACCCAAAATAAGCTTGTGAAGATTTTGGATTTCAAGATTAATTGGACCAAACATAGGGGGATTATCAGGATTAGATGTAAAATCAAATCATACTAAAACTGAAAACTAATCGAGACAGATTTTAAAAACTAATTTTATTTTACATAATTTTGATTTTTTAAAAAATAAATTATTTAATTTTATCTTTTTATTGATTTTTGCTTACAATACACAAAAACACAAAGACAAACAGAGAAATACTAGAATTCGATCTCGTTGTTATTTTGTTTTTTTAAAAACATGCAATATTTGATAAATAATCGTGAGCTCTGCTATTTTCAGCAAGTTAATCTTTTAATAGATCTCTTGTGTACAGATCTCCCATTTCACCAGCCTCAATTTTTTTGGTTGATTATAATCCGGACTATAATTTCGATAAATCCGATCTGCGTCATCAAAAGCTTAATTGATTGGGGTTTGGATATCGTTCGCGATTCTTTCGTATTCCCAGTGTATTCAATAAGTTTTCTAGATGAATTTTTTGTGTTTTCTTGGTGTATTCTTGTTTCTACGGAACTCTTGAATGTATTCTTTAAAGATGTATTTTTTTAAAGTTTTCTGAAATACATCTGGAAGGATTCTGCAATACACATAAGAATTCTTTGAGTTTTCAGGAATACATTATTTTCAAAATTATGTATTTTTTCCTTTTAAAAAACACATAGAATATATTAAGAATACACTTGTGGATTCATTTGTTAGTATTCTGGAAGTATAGTCGACTCACTTTAATCCGAACTACGTTAATCCGAATTTTTTACCAGTTCGGTTAAAATTTGTCTCCCATTCAGGTCTCCATACATGTAAATGTACGGGTTTAATCCGGATTATTTTATCCAAACTAAATTTTCTGGGTCCGGAAATGTTCGGATTAAAGCGAGCCCACTGTATTCCCATATACATTGCCAAAACCAAGTTTTAAGATTCATTTATAGCAATAATACCGTAGATAAAATTTTATTTTTATAGCTATAAAATGCAAATCTAACTTAACAATATTATTGATTGAGATCAATCAATTTTATTTTTCTGAATTAAGAATCTAAATTAACAAAAAAAATTGAACATAATTGTAATAATTTCAATTTCTTAAAAAAATTAATTAACTTTTTAATTTGTTTTAAAAGATTTTGCTCTGCTCCGACAGAAATTGCTCCAAACTTCAACGTCGCCTTAAAACCTCTTGTAAATTATTCTTACAGCACTGGAATCTCTGGAAACTACTTAAAACCTCTTGTAAATTATTCTTACAGCACTGGACAGTCTGGAAACTACTTAATACCTCTTGTAAATTATTCCTACAGCACTGGATACTCTTGAAACTACTTAAAACCTCTTGTAAACATTTTATAAATTATTCTAAAAGCACCGGAATCTCTTGAAACTACTTTAAAACACTTGTAAATAATTCTAACAGCACTGGATTCTCTGGAAACTTCTTAAAACCTCTTGTAAATTATTCTTACAGCACTGGAATCTCTGGAAACTACTTAAAACCTCTTGTAAATTATTCTTACAGCACTGGATACTCTGGAAACTACTTAAAACCTCTTGTAAACATTTTTTAAAATTATTCTTACAGCACTGTATACCCTGGAAACTACTTTAAACCTCTTGTATATTATTCTTACAGCACTGGAATCTCTGGAAACTACTAAAAACCTCTTGTTAACATTTAATAAATTATTCTTACAGCACTGGATACTCTGGATACTCCTTTATACCTCTTGTAAACATTTTATAAATTATTCTAAAAGCACCGGAATCTCTGGAAACTACTTTAAAACACTTGTAAATAATTCTAACAGCACTGGATTCTCTGGAAACTTCTTAAAACCTCTTGTAAATTATTCTTACAGCACTGGAATCTCTGGAAACTACTTAAAACCTCTTGTAAATTATTCTTACAGCACTGGACAGTCTGGAAACTACTTAATACCTCTTGTAAATTATTCCTACAGCACTGGATACTCTGGAAACTACTTAAAACCTCTTGTAAACA
Organism: Brachionus rubens; assembly: GCA_022207745.1. Classification (NCBI taxonomy): domain Eukaryota; kingdom Metazoa; phylum Rotifera; class Eurotatoria; order Ploima; family Brachionidae; genus Brachionus; species Brachionus rubens. The sequence continues at coordinate 817,602 of JAJVHD010000040.1, read as the reverse complement.
TTTTATAAATTATTCTAAAAGCACCGGAATCTCTTGAAACTACTTTAAAACACTTGTAAATAATTCTAACAGCACTGGATTCTCTGGAAACTTCTTAAAACCTCTTGTAAATTATTCTTACAGCACTGGACAGTCTGGAAACTACTTAATACCTCTTGTAAATTATTCCTACAGCACTGGATACTCTGGAAACTACTTAAAACCTCTTGTAAATTATTCTTACAGCAAGGGATACTCTGGAAACTACTTAAAACCTCTTGTAAACATTTTTTAAAATTATTCTTACAGCACTGTATACCCTGGAAACTACTTTAAACCTCTTGTATATTATTCTTACAGCACTGGAATCTCTGGAAACTACTTAAAACCTCTTGTAAATTATTCTTACAGCAAGGGATACTCTGGAAACTACTTAAAACCTCTTGTAAACATTTTTTAAAATTATTCTTACAGCACTGTATACCCTGGAAACTACTTTAAACCTCTTGTATATTATTCTTACAGCACTGGAATCTCTGGAAACTACTAAAAACCTCTTGTAAATTATTCCTACAGCACTGGATACTCTGGAAACTACTTAAAACCTCTTGTTAACATTTAATAAATTATTCTTACAGCACTGGATACTCTGGAAACTACTTTAAACCTGTTGTAAATTATTCTTACAGCACTGGATACTCTGGAAACTACTTTAAACCTCTTGTAAATTATTCTTAGAGCACTGGACACTCTGGAAACTACTTAAAACCTCTTGTAAACATTTAATAAATTTTTCTTACAGCACTGGATTCTCTGGAAACTACTGCATACCTCTTGTTAATTATTCTTACAGCACTAGATACTTTGGAAACTACTTAAAACCTCTTGTAAATTATTCTTACTGCACTGGATACTCTTGAAACAACTTTAGACCCCATCTTTATTATTCTTACAGCACTGGGATCTCTGGAAACTACTTAAAACCTCTTGTAAATTATTCTTACAGCACTGGATTCTCTGGAAACTACTTAAAACCTCTTGTTAATTATTCTTACAGCACTGGAATCTCTGGAAACTACTAAAAACCTCTTGTAAATTATTCCTACAGCACTGGATACTCTGGAAACTACTTAAAACCTCTTGAAAACCTCTTGTAAATTATTCCTACAGCACTGGATAGTCTGGAAACTACTTAAAACCTCTTGTAAATTATTCTAAAAGCACTGGATACTCTGGAAACTACTTAAAACCTCTTGTAAATTATTCTCACAGCACTGGATACTCTGGAAACTACTTTAAACCTCTTGTAAACCTCTTGTAAATTATTCTTACAGCACTGGATACTCTGGAAACTACTTTAAACCTCTTGTAAATTATTCTTAGAGCACTGGACACTCTGGAAACTACTTAAAACCTCTTGTAAATTATTCTTAGAGCACTGGACACTCTGGAAACTACTTAAAACCTCTTGTTAACATTTAATAAATTTTTCTTACAGCACTGGATTCTCTGGAAACTACTTTAGTCCCCATCTTTATTATTCTTACAGCACTGGAATCTCTGGAAACTACTTAAAACCTCTTGTAAATTATTCTTACAGCACTGGATTCTCTGGAAACTACTTAAAACCTCTTGTTAATTTTTCTTACAGCACTGGATACTCTGGAAACTACTCAAAACCTGTTGTTAATTATTCTTACAGCACTGGATACTCTGGAAACTACTTTAGTCCCCATCTTTATTATTCTTACAGCACTGGAATCTCTGGAAACTACTTAAAACCTCTTGTAAATTATTCTTACAGCACTGGACAGTCTGGAAACTACTTAATACCTCTTGTAAATTTTTCTTACAGCACTGGATACTCTGGATACTCCTTTAAACCTCTTGTAAATTATTCTTACAGCACTGGATTCTCTGGAAACTACTTAAAACCTCTTGTTAATTTTTCTTACAGCACTGGATACTCTGGAAACTACTCAAAACCTGTTGTTAATTATTCTTACAGCACTGGATACTCTGGAAACTACTTTAGTCCCCATCTTTATTATTCTTACAGCACTGGAATCTCTGGAAACTACTTAAAACCTCTTGTAAACATTTTATAAATTATTCTAAAAGCACCGGAATCTCTGGAAACTACTTTAAAACACTTGTAAATAATTCTAACAGCACTGGATACTCTGGAAACTACTTAAAACCTCTTGTAAATTATTCTTACAGCACTGGATACTCTGGAAACTACTTTCAACCTCTTCTAATTTATTCTTACAGCACTGGATACTCTGGAAACTACTTAAAACCTCTTGTAAATTATTCTAAAAGCACTGGATACTCTGGAAACTACTTAAAACCTCTTGTTAATTATTCTTACAGCACTGGATACTCTGGAAACTACTTAAAACCTCTTGTAAACCTCTTGTAAATTATTCTTACAGCACTGGATAGTTTGGAAACTACTTTAAACATCTTGTAAATTATTCCTACAGCACTGGATACTCTGGAAACTACTTAAAACCTCTTGTAAACATTTTATAAATTATTCTAAAAGCACCGGAATCTCTGGAAACTACTTTAAAACACTTGTAAATAATTCTAACAGCACTGGATTCTCTGGAAACTTCTTAAAACCTCTTGTAAATTATTCTTACAGTACTGGATACTCTGGAAACTACTTAAAACCTCTTGTAAACATTTTTTAAAATTATTCTTACAGCACTGTATACCCTGGAAACTACTTTAAACCTCTTGTATATTATTCTTACAGCACTGGAATCTCTGGAAACTACTAAAAACCTCTTGTAACTTATTCCTACAGCACTGGATACTCTGGAAACTACTTAAAACCTCTTGTTAACATTTAATAAATTATTCTTACAGCACTGGATACTCTGGAAACTACTAAAAACCTCTTGTAAATTATTCTTACAGCACTGGATACTCTGGAAACTACTCAAAACCTGTTGATAATTATTCTTACAGCACTGGATACTCTGGAAACTACTTTAGTCCCGATCTTTATTATTCTTACAGCACTGGAATCTCTGGAAACTACTTAAAACCTCTTGTAAATTATTCTTACAGCACTGGACAGTCTGGAAACTACTTAATACCTCTTGTAAATTATTCCTACAGCACTGGATACTCTGGAAACTACTTAAAACCTCTTGTAAATTATTCTTAGAGCACTGGAATCTCTGGAAACTACTTAAAACCTCTTGTAAATTATTCTTACAGCACTGGATACCCTGGAAACTACTTAAAACCTCTTGTAAATTATTCTAAAAGCACTGGATACTCTGGAAACTACTTTAAAACTCTTGTAAATAATTCTAACAGCACTGGATACTCTGGAAACTACTAAAAACCTCCTGTAAACCTCTTGTAAATTATTCTTACAACACTGGATACTCTGGAAACTACTAAAAACCTCTTGTAAATTATTCTTACAGCACTGGATACTCTGGAAACTACTAAAAACCTCCTGTAAACCTCTTGTAAATTATTCTTACAGCACTGGATACTCTGGAAACTACTTAAAACCTCTTGTAAATTATTCTTACAACACTGGATACTCTGGAAACTACTAAAAACCTCTTGTAAATTATTCTTACAGCACTGGATACTCTGGAAACTACTTTAAACATCTTGTAAACATTTTATAAATTATTCTTACAGCACTGGATACTCTGGAAACTACTTAAAACCTCTTGTTAATTATTCTTACAGCACTGGATACTCTGGATACTCCTTTATACCTCTTGTAAATTATTCTTACAGCACTGGATACCCTGGAAACTACTTAAAACCTCTTGTAAATTATTCTAAAAGCACTGGATACTCTGGAAACTACTAAAAACCTCCTGTAAACCTCTTGTAAATTATTCTTACAACACTGGATACTCTGGAAACCTCTTGTAAATTATTCTTACAGCACTGGATACTCTGGAAACCTCTTGTAAACATTTAATAAATTATTCATACAGCACTTGACACTCTGGAAACTACTTTAAAACCTCTTCTTAATTATTTTCACAATACTGGATACTCTGGAAACTACTTAAAACCTCTTGTAAATTATTCTTAGAGCACTGGATTCTCTGGAAACTACTTTAAACCTCTTGTAAATTATTCTTACAGCACTGGATACTTTGGAAACTACTTTAGACCCTTTGTAAATTATTCTTACAGCACTGGATACTCTTGAAACTACTTAAAACCTCTTGTAAACCTCTTGTAAATTATTCTTACAGCACTGGATACTTTGGAAACTACTTTAGACCCCATCTTTATTATTCTTACAGCACTGGATTCTCTGGAAACTACTTAAAACCTCTTGTGAATAATTCTTACAGCACTGGATACTCTGGAAACTACTTAAAACCTCTTGTGAATAATTCTTACAGCACTGGATACTCTGGAAACTACTTAAAACCTCTTGTAAACCTCTTGTAAATTATTCATACAGCACTGGATACTCTGGAAACTACTTTAAACATCTTGTAAACATTTTATAAATTATTCTTACAGCACTGGATACTTTGGAAACTACTTGAAACCCTTTGTAAATTATTCTTACAGCACTGGATACTCTTGAAACTACTTAAAACCTCTTGTAAACCTCTTGTAAATTATTCTTACGGCACTGGATACTCTTGAAACTACTTAAAACCTCTTGTTAACCTCTTGTAAATTATTCTTACGGCACTGGATACTCTGGAAACTACTTAAAACCTCTTCTTAATTATTTTCACAATACTGGATACTCTGGAAACTACTTTAGACCCCATCTTTATTATTCTTACAGCACTGGATACTCTGGAAACTACTTAAAACCTCTTGTAAATTATTCTTAGAGCACTGGATTCTCTGGAAACTACTTTAAACCTCTTGTAAATTATTCTTACAGCACTGGATAGTTTGGAAACTACTTTAGACCCCATCTTTATTATTCTTACAGCACTGGATTCTCTGGAAACTACTTTAAACCTCTTGTAAACCTCTTGTAAATTATTCTTACAGCACTGGATACTCTGGAAACTACTTTAGACCCCATCTTTATTATTCTTACAGCACTGGATACTCTGGAAACTACTTAAAACCTCTTGTAAATTATTCTTAGAGCACTGGATTCTCTGGAAACTACTTTAAACCTCTTGTAAATTATTCTTACAGCACTGGATACTTTGGAAACTACTTTAGAGCCTTTGTAAATTATTCTTACAGCACTGGATACTCTGGAAACCTCTTGTAAACATTTAATAAATTATTCATACAGCACTTGACACTCTGGAAACTACTTAAAACCTCTTGTAAACCTCTTGTAAATTATTCATACAGCACTGGATACTTTGGAAACTACTTAAAACCTCTTGAAAACCTCTTGTAAATTATTCCTACAGCACTGGATAGTCTGGAAACTACTTAAAACCTCTTGTAAATTATTCTAAAAGCACTGGATACTCTGGAAACTACTTAAAACCTCTTGTAAATTTTTCTTACAGCACTGGATTCTATGGAAACTACTTTAGACCTCTTGTAAACCTCTTGTTAATTATTCTTACAGCACTGGATACTCTGGATACTCCTTTATACCTCTTGTAAATTATTCTTACAGCACTGGACAGTCTGGAAACTACTTAATACCTCTTGTAAATTATTCTTACAGCACTGGATACTCTTGAAACTACTTAAAACCTCTTGTAAACCTCTTGTTAATTATTCTAACAGATCTGGATACTCTGGAAACTACTTAAAACCTCTTGTAAATTATTCTTACAGCACTGGATTCTCTGGAAACTTCTTAAAACCTCTTGTAAATTATTCTTACAGCACTGGATACTCTGGAAACTACTTAAAACCTCTTGTAAATTATTCTTACAGCATTGGATACTCTGGAAACTACTTTAGACCTCTTGTAAATTATTAATACAGCACTTGACACTCTGGAAACTACTTAAAACCTCTTGTAAATTATTCTTACAGCACTGGACACTCTGGAAACTACTTTAAACCTCTTGTAAACATTTTATAATTATTCTTACAGCACTGAATACTCTGGAAACTACTTAATACCTCTTGTAAACATTTTATAATTATTCTTACAGCACTAGATACTCTGGACACTCCTTTATACCTCTTGTAAATTATTTTTACAGCACTGGATACTCTGTAAGCTACATAAAACATCTTGTAAACCTCTTGTAAATTATTCTTACAGCATTGGATACTCTGGACACTCCTTTATACCTCTTGTAAATTATTTTTACAGCACTGGATACTCTGTAAGCTACATAAAACATCTTGTAAACCTCTTGTAAATTATTAATACAGCACTTGACACTCTGGAAACTACTTAAAACCTCTTGTAAATTATTCTTACAGCACTGGACACTCTGGAAACTACTTTAAACCTCTTGTAAACATTTTATAATTATTCTTACAGCACTGAATACTCTGGAAACTACTTAATACCTCTTGTAAACATTTTATAATTATTCTTACAGCACTAGATACTCTGGACACTCCTTTATACCTCTTGTAAATTATTTTTACAGCACTGGATACTCTGTAAGCTACATAAAACATCTTGTAAACCTCTTGTAAATTATTCTTACAGCATTGGATACTCTGGACACTCCTTTATACCTCTTGTAAATTATTTTTACAGCACTGGATACTCTGTAAGCTACATAAAACATCTTGAAAACCTCTTGTAAACATTTTATAAATTATTCTAAAAGCACCGGAATCTCTTGAAACTACTTTAAAACACTTGTAAATAATTCTAACAGCACTGGATTCTCTGGAAACTTCTTAAAACCTCTTGTAAATTATTCTTACAGCACTGGAATCTCTGGAAACTACTTAAAACCTCTTGTAAATTATTCTTACAGCACTGGACAGTCTGGAAACTACTTAATACCTCTTGTAAATTATTCCTACAGCACTGGATACTCTGGAAACTACTTAAAACCTCTTGTAAATTATTCTTACAGCACTGGATACTCTGGAAACTACTTTAGTCCCCATCTTTATTATTCTTACAGCACTGGAATCTCTGGAAACTACTTAAAACCTCTTGTAAATTATTCTTACAGCACTGGACAGTCTGGAAACTACTTAATACCTCTTGTAAATTATTCCTACAGCACTGGATACTCTGGAAACTACTTAAAACCTCTTGTAAACATTTTATAAATTATTCTAAAAGCACCGGAATCTCTGGAAACTACTTTAAAACACTTGTAAATAATTCTAACAGCACTGGATTCTCTGGAAACTTCTTAAAACCTCTTGTAAATTATTCTTACAGCACTGGATACTCTGGAAACTACTTAAAACCTCTTGTAAACATTTTTTAAAATTATTCTTACAGCACTGTATACCCTGGAAACTACTTTAAACCTCTTGTATATTATTCTTACAGCACTGGAATCTCTGGAAACTACTAAAAACCTCTTGTAACTTATTCCTACAGCACTGGATACTCTGGAAACTACTTAAAACCTCTTGTTAACATTTAATAAATTATTCTTACAGCACTGGATACTCTGGAAACTACTTAAAACCTCTTGTAAACATTTAATAAATTATTCTTACAGCACTGGACAGTCTGGAAACTACTTAATACCTCTTGTAAATTATTCCTACAGCACTGGATACTCTGGAAACTACTTAAAACCTCTTGTAAACATTTTATAAATTATTCTAAAAGCACCGGAATCTCTGGAAACTACTTTAAAACACTTGTAAATAATTCTAACAGCACTGGATTCTCTGGAAACTTCTTAAAACCTCTTGTAAATTATTCTTACAGCACTGGATACTCTGGAAACTACTTAAAACCTCTTGTAAACATTTTTTAAAATTATTCTTACAGCACTGTATACCCTGGAAACTTCTTTAAACCTCTTGTATATTATTCTTACAGCACTGGAATCTCTGGAAACTACTAAAAACCTCTTGTAACTTATTCCTACAGCACTGGATACTCTGGAAACTACTTAAAACCTCTTGTTAACATTTAATAAATTATTCTTACAGCACTGGATACTCTGGAAACTACTTAAAACCTCTTGTAAACATTTAATAAATTATTCTTACAGCACTGGATACTCTGGAAACTACTTAAAACCTCTTGTAAATTATTCTTACAGCACTGGAATCTCTGGAAACTACTAAAAACCTCTTGTAACTTATTCCTACAGCACTGGATACTCTGGAAACTACTTAAAACCTCTTGTTAACATTTAATAAATTATTCTTACAGCACTGGATACTCTGGAAACTACTTTAAACCTCTTGTAAATTATTCCTACAGCACTGGATACTCTGGAAACTACTTAAAACCTCTTGTAAACATTTTATAAATTATTCTAAAAGCACCGGAATCTCTTGAAACTACTTTAAAACACTTGTAAATAATTCTAACAGTACTGGATTCTCTGGAAACTTCTTAAAACCTCTTGTAAATTATTCTTACAGCACTGGAATCTCTGGAAACTACTTAAAACCTCTTGTAAATTATTCTTACAGCACTGGACAGTCTGGAAACTACTTAATACCTCTTGTAAATTATTCCTACAGCACTGGATACTCTGGAAACTACTTAAAACCTCTTGTAAATTATTCTTACAGCACTGGATACTCTGGAAACTACTTAAAACCTCTTGTAAACATTTTTTAAAATTATTCTTACAGCACTGTATACCCTGGAAACTACTTTAAACCTCTTGTATATTATTCTTACAGCACTGGAATCTCTGGAAACTACTAAAAACCTCTTGTAAATTATTCCTACAGCACTGGATACTCTGGAAACTACTTAAAACCTCTTGTTAACATTTAATAAATTATTCTTACAGCACTGGATACTCTGGAAACTACTTTAAACCTCTTGTAAATTATTCTTACAGCACTGGATACTCTGGAAACTACTTTAAACCTCTTGTAAATTATTCTTAGAGCACTGGACACTCTGGAAACTACTTAAAACCTCTTGTTAACATTTAATAAATTTTTCTTACAGCACTGGATTCTATGGAAACTACTGCATACCTCTTGTAAATTATTCTTACAGCACTAGATACTTTGGAAACTACTTAAAACCTCTTGTAAATTATTCTTACTGCACTGGATACTCTTGAAACAACTTTAGACCCCATCTTTATTATTCTTACAGCACTGGAATCTCTGGAAACTCCTTTAGACCCCATCTTTATTATTCTTACAGCTTTGGATACTCTGGAAACTACTTAAAACCTCTTGTAAACATTTTATAAATTATTCTAAAAGCACCGGAATCTCTTGAAACTACTTTAAAACACTTGTAAATAATTCTAACAGCACTGGATTCTCTGGAAACTTCTTAAAACCTCTTGTAAATTATTCTTACAGCACTGGAATCTCTGGAAACTACTTAAAACCTCTTGTAAATTATTCTTACAGCACTGGACAGTCTGGAAACTACTTAATACCTCTTGTAAATTATTCCTACAGCACTGGATACTCTGGAAACTACTTAAAACCTCTTGTAAATTATTCTTACAGCACTGGATACTCTGGAAACTACTTAAAACCTCTTGTAAACATTTTTTAAAATTATTCTTACAGCACTGTATACCCTGGAAACTACTTTAAACCTCTTGTATATTATTCTTACAGCACTGGAATCTCTGGAAACTACTAAAAACCTCTTGTAAATTATTCCTACAGCACTGGATACTCTGGAAACTACTTAAAACCTCTTGTTAACATTTAATAAATTATTCTTACAGCACTGGATACTCTGGATACTCCTTTATACCTCTTGTAAACATTTTATAAATTATTCTAAAAGCACCGGAATCTCTGGAAACTACTTTAAAACACTTGTAAATAATTCTAACAGCACTGGATTCTCTGGAAACTTCTTATAACCTCTTGTAAATTATTCTTACAGCACTGGAATCTCTGGAAACTACTTAAAACCTCTTGTAAATTATTCTTACAGCACTGGACAGTCTGGAAACTACTTAATACCTCTTGTAAATTATTCCTACAGCACTGGATACTCTGGAAACTACTTAAAACCTCTTGTAAATTATTCTTACAGCACTGGATACTCTGGAAACTACTTAAAACCTCTTGTTAACATTTTTTAAAATTATTCTTACAGCACTGTATACCCTGGAAACTACTTTAAACCTCTTGTATATTATTCTTACAGCACTGGAATCTCTGGAAACTACTAAAAACCTCTTGTAAATTATTCCTACAGCACTGGATACTCTGGAAACTACTTAAAACCTCTTGTTAACATTTAATAAATTATTCTTACAGCACTGGATACTCTGGATACTCCTTTATACCTCTTGTAAACATTTTATAAATTATTCTAAAAGCACCGGAATCTCTGGAAACTACTTTAAAACACTTGTAAATAATTCTAACAGCACTGGATTCTCTGGAAACTTCTTATAACCTCTTGTAAATTATTCTTACAGCACTGGAATCTCTGGAAACTACTTAAAACCTCTTGTAAATTATTCTTACAGCACTGGACAGTCTGGAAACTACTTAATACCTCTTGTAAATTATTCCTACAGCACTGGATACTCTGGAAACTACTTAAAACCTCTTGTAAACATTTTATAAATTATTCTAAAAGCACCGGAATCTCTTGAAACTACTTTAAAACACTTGTAAATAATTCTAACAGCACTGGATTCTCTGGAAACTTCTTAAAACCTCTTGTAAATTATTCTTACAGCACTGGAATCTCTGGAAACTACTTAAAACCTCTTGTAAATTATTCTTACAGCACTGGATACTCTGGAAACTACTTAAAACCTCTGGTAAACATTTTTTAAAATTATTCTTACAGCACTGTATACCCTGGAAACTACTTTAAACCTCTTGTATATTATTCTTACAGCACTGGAATCTCTGGAAACTACTAAAAACCTCTTGTAACTTATTCCTACAGCACTGGATACTCTGGAAACTACTTAAAACCTCTTGTTAACATTTAATAAATTATTCTTACAGCACTGGATACTCTGGAAACTACTTTAAACCTCTTGTAAATTATTCTTACAGCACTGGATACTCTGGAAACTACTTTAAACCTCTTGTAAATTATTCTTAGAGCACTGGACACTCTGGAAACTACTTAAAACCTCTTGATAACATTTAATAAATTTTTCTTACAGCACTGGATTCTCTGGAAACTACTTAAAACCTCTTGTAAATTATTCTTACAGCACTGGATACTCTGGAAACTACTTAAAACCTCTTGTTAACATTTTTTAAAATTATTCTTACAGCACTGTATACCCTGGAAACTACTTTAAACCTCTTGTATATTATTCTTACAGCACTGGAATCTCTGGAAACTACTAAAAACCTCTTGTAAATTATTCCTACAGCACTGGATACTCTGGAAACTACTTAAAACCTCTTGTTAACATTTAATAAATTATTCTTACAGCACTGGATACTCTGGATACTCCTTTATACCTCTTGTAAACATTTTATAAATTATTCTAAAAGCACCGGAATCTCTGGAAACTACTTTAAAACACTTGTAAATAATTCTAACAGCACTGGATTCTCTGGAAACTTCTTATAACCTCTTGTAAATTATTCTTACAGCACTGGAATCTCTGGAAACTACTTAAAACCTCTTGTAAATTATTCTTACAGCACTGGACAGTCTGGAAACTACTTAATACCTCTTGTAAATTATTCCTACAGCACTGGATACTCTGGAAACTACTTAAAACCTCTTGTAAACATTTTATAAATTATTCTAAAAGCACCGGAATCTCTTGAAACTACTTTAAAACACTTGTAAATAATTCTAACAGCACTGGATTCTCTGGAAACTTCTTAAAACCTCTTGTAAATTATTCTTACAGCACTGGAATCTCTGGAAACTACTTAAAACCTCTTGTAAATTATTCTTACAGCACTGGATACTCTGGAAACTACTTAAAACCTCTGGTAAACATTTTTTAAAATTATTCTTACAGCACTGTATACCCTGGAAACTACTTTAAACCTCTTGTATATTATTCTTACAGCACTGGAATCTCTGGAAACTACTAAAAACCTCTTGTAACTTATTCCTACAGCACTGGATACTCTGGAAACTACTTAAAACCTCTTGTTAACATTTAATAAATTATTCTTACAGCACTGGATACTCTGGAAACTACTTTAAACCTCTTGTAAATTATTCTTACAGCACTGGATACTCTGGAAACTACTTTAAACCTCTTGTAAATTATTCTTAGAGCACTGGACACTCTGGAAACTACTTAAAACCTCTTGATAACATTTAATAAATTTTTCTTACAGCACTGGATTCTCTGGAAACTACTTTAAACCTCTTGTAAATTATTCTTACAGCACTGGATACTCTGGAAACTACTTTAAACCTCTTGTAAATTATTCTTAGAGCACTGGACACTCTGGAAACTACTTAAAACCTCTTGATAACATTTAATAAATTTTTCTTACAGCACTGGATTCTCTGGAAACTACTGCATACCTCTTGTAAATTATTCTTACAGCACTAGATACTTTGGAAACTACTTAAAACCTCTTGTAAATTATTCTTACTGCACTGGATACTCTTGAAACAACTTTAGACCCCATCTTAATTATTCTTACAGCACTGGAATCTCTGGAAACTACTTAAAACCTCTTGTTAATTATTCTTACAGCACTGGATTCTCTGGAAACTACTTAAAACCTCTTGTTAATTATTCTTACAGCACTGGAATCTCTGGAAACTACTAAAAACCTCTTGTAAATTATTCCTACAGCACTGGATACTCTGGAAACTACTTAAAACCTCTTGTTAACATTTAATAAATTATTCTTCCAGCACTGGATACTCTGGATACTCCTTTATACCTCTTGTAAACATTTTATAAATTATTCTAAAAGCACCGGAATCTCTGGAAACTACTTTAAAACACTTGTAAATAATTCTAACAGCACTGGATTCTCTGGAAACTTCTTAAAACCTCTTGTAAATTATTCTTACAGCACTGGAATCTCTGGAAACTACTTAAAACCTCTTGTAAATTATTCTTACAGCACTGGACAGTCTGGAAACTACTTAATACCTCTTGTAAATTATTCCTACAGCACTGGATACTCTGGAAACTACTTAAAACCTCTTGTAAACATTTTATAAATTATTCTAAAAGCACCGGAATCTCTTGAAACTACTTTAAAACACTTGTAAATAATTCTAACAGCACTGGATTCTCTGGAAACTTCTTAAAACCTCTTGTAAATTATTCTTACAGCACTGGAATCTCTGGAAACTACTTAAAACCTCTTGTAAATTATTCTTACAGCACTGGACAGTCTGGAAACTACTTAATACCTCTTGTAAATTATTCCTACAGCACTGGATACTCTGGAAACTACTTAAAACCTCTTGTAAATTATTCTTACAGCACTGGATACTCTGGAAACTACTTAAAACCTCTTGTAAACATTTTTTAAAATTATTCTTACAGCACTGTATACCCTGGAAACTACTTTAAACCTCTTGTATATTATTCTTACAGCACTGGAATCTCTGGAAACTACTAAAAACCTCTTGTAAATTATTCCTACAGCACTGGATACTCTGGAAACTACTTAAAACCTCTTGTTAACATTTAATAAATTATTCTTACAGCACTGGATACTCTGGAAACTACTTTAAACCTCTTGTAAATTATTCTTACAGCACTGGATACTCTGGAAACTACTTTAAACCTCTTGTAAATTATTCTTAGAGCACTGGACACTCTGGAAACTACTGCATACCTCTTGTTAATTATTCTTACAGCACTAGATACTTTGGAAACTACTTAAAACCTCTTGTAAATTATTCTTACTGCACTGGATACTCTTGAAACAACTTTAGACCCCATCTTTATTATTCTTACAGCACTGGAATCTCTGGAAACTACTTAAAACCTCTTGTAAATTATTCTTACAGCACTGGATTCTCTGGAAACTACTTAAAACCTCTTGTTAATTATTCTTACAGCACTGGAATCTCTGGAAACTACTAAAAACCTCTTGTAAATTATTCCTACAGCACTGGATACTCTGGAAACTACTTAAAAACTTCTTGAAAACCTCTTGTAAATTATTCCTACAGCACTGGATAGTCTGGAAACTACTTAAAACCTCTTGTAAATTATTCTAAAAGCACTGGATACTCTGGAAACTACTTAAAACCTCTTGTAAATTATTCTCACAGCACTGGATACTCTGGAAACTACTTTAAACCTCTTGTAAACCTCTTGTAAATTATTCTTACAGCACTGGATTCTCTGGAAACTACTTAAAACCTCTTGTTAATTATTCTTACAGCACTGGAATCTCTGGAAACTACTAAAAACCTCTTGTAAATTATTCCTACAGCACTGGATACTCTGGAAACTACTTAAAACCTCTTGTTAACATTTAATAAATTATTCTTACAGCACTGGATACTCTGGATACTCCTTTATACCTCTTGTTAATTATTCTTACAGCACTGGATACTCTGGAAACCTCTTGTAAACATTTAATAAATTATTCTTACAGCACTGGATACTCTGGAAACTACTTTAAAACTCTTGTTAATAATTCTAACAGCACTGGATTCTCTGGAAACTACTTAAAACCTCTTGTAAATTATTCTTACAGCACTGGATAGTCTGGAAACTACTTAAAACCTCTTGAAAACCTCTTGTAAATTATTCCTACAGCACTGGATAGTCTGGAAACTACTTAAAACCTCTTGTAAATTATTCTAAAAGCACTGGATACTCTGGAAACTACTTAAAACCTCTTGTTTATTATTCTCACAGCACTGGATTCTCTGGAAACTACTTTAAACCTCTTGTAAATTATTCTTACAGCACTGGATACTCTGGAAACTACTTAAAACCTCTTGATAACATTTAATAAATTTTTCTTACAGCACTGGATTCTCTGGAAACTACTTTAAACCTCTTGTAAATTATTCTTACAGCACTGGATACTCTGGAAACTACTTTAAACCTCTTGTAAATTATTCTTAGAGCACTGGACACTCTGGAAACTACTTAAAACCTCTTGATAACATTTAATAAATTTTTCTTACAGCACTGGATACTCTGGAAACTACTGCATACCTCTTGTAAATTATTCTTACAGCACTAGATACTTTGGAAACTACTTAAAACCTCTTGTAAATTATTCTTACTGCACTGGATACTCTTGAAACAACTTTAGACCCCATCTTTATTATTCTTACAGCACTGGAATCTCTGGAAACTACTTAAAACCTCTTGTTAATTATTCTTACAGCACTGGATTCTCTGGAAACTACTTAAAACCTCTTGTTAATTATTCTTACAGCACTGGAATCTCTGGAAACTACTAAAAACCTCTTGTAAATTATTCCTACAGCACTGGATACTCTGGAAACTACTTAAAACCTCTTGTTAACATTTAATAAATTATTCTTACAGCACTGGATACTCTGGATACTCCTTTATACCTCTTGTAAACATTTTATAAATTATTCTTACAGCACTGGATTCTCTGGAAACTACTTAAAACCTCTTGTTAATTATTCTAACAGCACTGGATTCTCTGGAAACTTCTTAAAACCTCTTGTAAATTATTCTTACAGCACTGGAATCTCTGGAAACTACTTAAAACCTCTTGTAAATTATTCTTACAGCACTGGACAGTCTGGAAACTACTTAATACCTCTTGTAAATTATTCCTACAGCACTGGAAACTCTGGAAACTACTTAAAACCTCTTGTAAACATTTTATAAATTATTCTAAAAGCACCGGAATCTCTTGAAACTACTTTAAAACACTTGTAAATAATTCTAACAGCACTGGATTCTCTGGAAACTTCTTAAAACCTCTTGTAAATTATTCTTACAGCACTTGAATCTCTGGAAACTACTTAAAACCTCTTGTAAATTATTCTTACAGCACTGGATACTCTGGAAACTACTTAAAACCTCTTGTAAATTATTCTTACAGCACTGGATACTCTGGAAACTACTTAAAACCTCTTGTAAACATTTTTTAAAATTATTCTTACAGCACTGTATACCCTGGAAACTACTTTAAACCTCTTGTATATTATTCTTACAGCACTGGAATCTCTGGAAACTACTAAAAACCTCTTGTAAATTATTCCTACAGCACTGGATACTCTGGAAACTACTTAAAACCTCTTGTTAACATTTAATAAATTATTCTTACAGCACTGGATACTCTGGAAACTACTTTAAACCTCTTGTAAATTATTCTTAGAGCACTGGACACTCTGGAAACTACTTAAAACCTCTTGTTAACATTTAATAAATTTTTCTTACAGCACTGGATTCTCTGGAAACTACTGCATACCTCTTGTAAATTATTCTTACAGCACTAGATACTTTGGAAACTACTTAAAACCTCTTGTAAATTATTCTTACTGCACTGGATACTCTTGAAACAACTTTAGACCCCATCTTTATTATTCTTACAGCACTGGAATCTCTGGAAACTACTTAAAACCTCTTGTAAATTATTCTTACAGCACTGGATTCTCTGGAAACTACTTAAAACCTCTTGTTAATTATTCTTACAGCACTGGAATCTCTGGAAACTACTTAAAACCTCTTGTAAATTATTCCTACAGCACTGGATACTCTGGAAACTACTTAAAACCTCTTGAAAACCTCTTGTAAATTATTCCTACAGCACTGGATAGTCTGGAAACTACTTAAAACCTCTTGTAAATTATTCTAAAAGCACTGGATACTCTGGAAACTACTTAAAACCTCTTGTAAATTATTCTCACAGCACTGGATACTCTGGAAACTACTTTAAACCTCTTGTAAACCTCTTGTAAATTATTCTTACAGCACTGGATTCTCTGGAAACTACTTAAAACCTCTTGTTAATTATTCTTACAGCACTGGAATCTCTGGAAACTACTAAAAACCTCTTGTAAATTATTCCTACAGCACTGGATACTCTGGAAACTACTTAAAACCTCTTGTTAACATTTAATAAATTATTCTTACAGCACTGGATACTCTGGATACTCCTTTATACCTCTTGTTAATTATTCTTACAGCACTGAATTCTATGGAAACTACTTTAGACCTCTCGTTAATTATTCTTACAGCACTGGATTCTCTGGAAACTACTTTAGCCCCATCTTTATTATTCTTACAGCACTGGATAGTCTGGAAACTCCTTTAGACCCCATCTTTATTATTCTTACAGCACTGGATACTCTGGAAACTACTTTAAACATCTTGTAAACATTTTATAAATTATTCTTACAGCACTAGATACTTTGGAAACTACTTAAAACCTCTTGTAAATTATTCTTACTGCACTGGATACTCTTGAAACAACTTTAGACCCCATCTTTATTATTCTCTTAGCACTGGAATCTCTGGAAACTACTTAAAACCTCTTGTAAATTATTCTTACAGCACTGGATTCTCTGGAAACTACTTAAAACCTCTTGTTAATTATTCTTACAGCACTGGAATCTCTGGAAACTACTAAAAACCTCTTGTAAATTATTCCTACAGCACTGGATACTCTGGAAACTACTTAAAACCTCTTGAAAACCTCTTGTAAATTATTCCTACAGCACTGGATAGTCTGGAAACTACTTAAAACCTCTTGTAAATTATTCTAAAAGCACTGGATACTCTGGAAACTACTTAAAACCTCTTGTAAATTATTCTCACAGCACTGGATACTCTGGAAACTACTAAAAACCTCTTGTAAATTATTCCTACAGCACTGGATACTCTGGAAACTACTTAAAACCTCTTGTTAACATTTAATAAATTATTCTTACAGCACTGGATACTCTGGATACTCCTTTATACCTCTTGTTAATTATTCTTACAGCACTGAATTCTATGGAAACTACTTTAGACCTCTCGTTAATTATTCTTACAGCACTGGATTCTCTGGAAACTACTTTAGCCCCATCTTTATTATTCTTACAGCACTGGATAGTCTGGAAACTCCTTTAGACCCCATCTTTATTATTCTTACAGCACTGGATACTCTGGAAACTACTTTAAACATCTTGTAAACATTTTATAAATTATTCTTACAGCACTAGATACTTTGGAAACTATTTAAAACCTCTTGTAAATTATTCTTACTGCACTGGATACTCTTGAAACAACTTTAGACCCCATCTTTATTATTCTTACAGCACTGGAATCTCTGGAAACTACTTAAAACCTCTTGTAAATTATTCTTACAGCACTGGATTCTCTGGAAACTACTTAAAACCTCTTGTTAATTATTCTTACAGCACTGGATTCTCTGGAAACTACTTTAGCCCCATCTTTATTATTCTTACAGCACTGGATAGTCTGGAAACTCCTTTAGACCCCATCTTTATTATTCTTACAGCACTGGATACTCTGGAAACTACTTTAAACATCTTGTAAACATTTTATAAATTATTCTTACAGCACTAGATACTTTGGAAACTACTTAAAACCTCTTGTAAATTATTCTTACTGCACTGGATACTCTTGAAACAACTTTAGACCCCATCTTTATTATTCTTACAGCACTGGAATCTCTGGAAACTACTTAAAACCTCTTGTAAATTATTCTTACAGCACTGGATTCTCTGGAAACTACTTAAAACCTCTTGTTAATTATTCTTACAGCACTGGAATCTCTGGAAACTACTAAAAACCTCTTGTAAATTATTCCTACAGCACTGGATACTCTGGAAACTACTTAAAACCTCTTGAAAACCTCTTGTAAATTATTCCTACAGCACTGGATAGTCTGGAAACTACTTAAAACCTCTTGTAAATTATTCTAAAAGCACTGGATACTCTGGAAACTACTTAAAACCTCTTGTAAATTATTCTCACAGCACTGGATACTCTGGAAACTACTAAAAACCTCTTGTAAATTATTCCTACAGCACTGGATACTCTGGAAACTACTTAAAACCTCTTGTTAACATTTAATAAATTATTCTTACAGCACTGGATACTCTGGATACTCCTTTATACCTCTTGTTAATTATTCTTACAGCACTGAATTCTATGGAAACTACTTTAGACCTCTCGTTAATTATTCTTACAGCACTGGATTCTCTGGAAACTACTTTAGCCCCATCTTTATTATTCTTACAGCACTGGATAGTCTGGAAACTCCTTTAGACCCCATCTTTATTATTCTTACAGCACTGGATACTCTGGAAACTACTTTAAACATCTTGTAAACATTTTATAAATTATTCTTACAGCACTGGATACTTTGGAAACTACTTAAAACCTCTTGTAAATTATTCTTACTGCACTGGATACTCTTGAAACAACTTTAGACCCCATCTTTATTATTCTTACAGCACTGGAATCTCTGGAAACTACTTAAAACCTCTTGTAAATTATTCTTACAGCACTGGATTCTCTGGAAACTACTTAAAACCTCTTGTTAATTATTCTTACAGCACTGGAATCTCTGGAAACTACTAAAAACCTCTTGTAAATTATTCCTACAGCACTGGATACTCTGGAAACTACTTAAAACCTCTTGAAAACCTCTTGTAAATTATTCCTACAGCACTGGATAGTCTGGAAACTACTTAAAACCTCTTGTAAATTATTCTAAAAGCACTGGATACTCTGGAAACTACTTAAAACCTCTTGTAAATTATTCTCACAGCACTGGATACTCTGGAAACTACTTTAAACCTCTTGTAAACCTCTTGTAAATTATTCTTACAGCACTGGATTCTCTGGAAACTACTTAAAACCTCTTGTTAATTATTCTTACAGCACTGGAATCTCTGGAAACTACTAAAAACCTCTTGTAAATTATTCCTACAGCACTGGATACTCTGGAAACTACTTAAAACCTCTTGTTAACATTTAATAAATTATTCTTACAGCACTGGATACTCTGGATACTCCTTTATACCTCTTGTTAATTATTCTTACAGCACTGAATTCTATGGAAACTACTTTAGACCTCTCGTTAATTATTCTTACAGCACTGGATTCTCTGGAAACTACTTTAGCCCCATCTTTATTATTCTTACAGCACTGGATAGTCTGGAAACTCCTTTAGACCCCATCTTTATTATTCTTACAGCACTGGATACTCTGGAAACTACTTTAAACATCTTGTAAACATTTTATAAATTATTCTTACAGCACTGGATACTTTGGAAACTACTTGAAACCCTTTGTAAATTATTCTTACAGCACTGGATACTCTTGAAACTACTTAAAACCTCTTGTAAACCTCTTGTAAATTATTCTTACGGCACTGGATACTCTGGATACTCCTTTAAACCTCTTGTAAATTATTCTTACAGCACTGGATTCTCTGGAAACTACTTAAAACCTCTTGTTAATTTTTCTTACAGCACTGGATACTCTGGAAACTACTCAAAACCTGTTGTTAATTATTCTTACAGCACTGGATACTCTGGAAACTACTTTAGTCCCCATCTTTATTATTCTTACAGCACTGGAATCTCTGGAAACTACTTAAAACCTCTTGTAAATTATTCTTACAGCACTGGACAGTCTGGAAACTACTTAATACCTCTTGTAAATTATTCCTACAGCACTGGATACTCTGGAAACTACTTAAAACCTCTTGTAAACATTTTATAAATTATTCTAAAAGCACCGGAATCTCTGGAAACTACTTTAAAACACTTGTAAATAATTCTAACAGCACTGGATTCTCTGGAAACTTCTTAAAACCTCTTGTAAATTATTCTTACAGCACTGGATACTCTGGAAACTACTTAAAACCTCTTGTAAACATTTTTTAAAATTATTCTTACAGCACTGTATACCCTGGAAACTACTTTAAACCTCTTGTATATTATTCTTACAGCACTGGAATCTCTGGAAACTACTAAAAACCTCTTGTAACTTATTCCTACAGCACTGGATACTCTGGAAACTACTTAAAACCTCTTGTTAACATTTAATAAATTATTCTTACAGCACTGGACAGTCTGGAAACTACTTAATACCTCTTGTAAATTATTCTTACAGCACTGGATACTCTGGAAACTACTTAAAACCTCTTGTAAATTATTCGTACAGCACTGGATAGTCTGGAAACTACTTAAAACATCTTGTAAATAATTCTTACAGCACTGGACACTCTGGAAACTACTTAAAACATCTTGTAAACCTCTTGTAAATTATTCTTACAGCATTGGATACTCTGGACACTCCTTTATACCTCTTGTAAATTATTTTTACAGCACTGGATACTCTTGAAACTACTTAAAACCTCTTGTAGACATTTAATAAATTATTCATACAGCACTGGATACTCTGGAAACTACTTTAGACCTCTTGTAAACCTCTTGTAAATTATTCATACAGCACTGGACACTCTGGAAACTACTTTAAACCTCTTGTAAACATTTTATAAATTATTCTTACAGCACTGGATACTCTGGAAACTACTTTAAACCTCTTCTAATTTATTCTTACAGCACTGGATACTCTGGAAACTACTAAAAACCTCTTGTAAATTATTCTTACAGCACTGGATACTCTGGAAACTACTTTAAACCTCTTGTTAATTATTCTTACAGCACTGGATACTTTGGAAACTTCTTAAAACCTCTTGTAAATTATTCTTACAGCACTGGAATCTCTGGAAACTACTTAAAACCTCTTGTAAATTATTCTTACAACACTGGATACTCTGGAAACTACTTAAAACCTCTTCTAATTTATTCTTACAGCACTGGATACCCTGGAAACTACTTAAAACCTCTTGTAAATTATTCTAAAAGCACTGGATTCTCTGGAAACTACTTTAAACCTCTTGTAAATTATTCTTACAGCACTGGACAGTCTGGAAACTACTTAATACCTCTTGTAAATTATTCCTACAGCACTGGATACTCTGGAAATTACTTAAAACCTCTTGTAAACATTTTATAAATTATTCTAAAAGCACCGGAATCTCTTGAAACTACTTTAAAACACTTGTAAATAATTCTAACAGCACTGGATTCTCTGGAAACTTCTTAAAACCTCTTGTAAATTATTCTTACAGCACTGGATACCCTGGAAACTACTTAAAACCTCTTGTAAATTATTCTAAAAGCACTGGATTCTCTGGAAACTACTTTAAACCTCTTGTAAATTATTCTTACAGCACTGGACAGTCTGGAAACTACTTAAAACCTCTTGTAAATTATTCTTACAGCACTGGATACTCTGGAAACTACTCAAAACCTGTTGTTAATTATTCTTACAGCACTGGATACTCTGGAAACTACTCAAAACCTGTTGTTAATTATTCTTACAGCACTGGATACTCTGGAAACTACTTTAGTCCCCATCTTTATTATTCTTACAGCACTGGAATCTCTGGAAACTACTTAAAACCTCTTGTAAATTATTCTTACAGCACTGGATTCTCTGGAAACTACTTAAAACCTCTTGTTAATTTTTCTTACAGCACTGGATACTCTGGAAACTACTCAAAACCTGTTGTTAATTATTCTTACAGCACTGGATACTCTGGAAACTACTTTAGTCCCCATCTTTATTATTCTTACAGCACTGGAATCTCTGGAAACTACTTAAAACCTCTTGTAAATTATTCTTACAGCACTGGACAGTCTGGAAACTACTTAATACCTCTTGTAAATTTTTCTTACAGCACTGGATACTCTGGATACTCCTTTAAACCTCTTGTAAATTATTCTTACAGCACTGGATTCTCTGGAAACTACTTAAAACCTCTTGTTAATTTTTCTTACAGCACTGGATACTCTGGAAACTACTCAAAACCTGTTGTTAATTATTCTTACAGCACTGGATACTCTGGAAACTACTTTAAAACCTCTTCTTAATTATTTTCACAATACTGGATACTCTGGAAACTACTTTAGACCCCATCTTTATTATTCTTACAGCACTGGATACTCTGGAAACTACTTAAAACCTCTTGTAAACCTCTTGTAAATTATTCTAACAGCACTGGACACTCTGGAAACTACTTAAAACCTCTTGTAAACATTTTATTAATTATTCTTACAGCACTGGATACTCTGGATACTCCTTTATACCTCTTGTTAATTATTCTTACAGCACTGGATTCTATGGAAACTACTTTAGACCTCTCGTTAATTATTCTTACAGCACTGGATACTCTGGAAACTACTTAAAACCTCTTGTAAATTACTCTTACAGCACTGGATTCTCTGGAAACTACTTTAAAACCTCTTCTTAATTATTTTCACAATACTGGATACTCTGGAAACTACTTAAAACCTCTTGTAAACATTTTTTAAAATTATTCTTACAGCACTGTATACCCTTGAAACTACTTTAAACCTCTTGTATATTATTCTTACAGCACTGGAATCTCTGGAAACTACTAAAAACCTCTTGTAACTTATTCCTACAGCACTGGATACTCTGGAAACTACTTAAAACCTCTTGTTAACATTTAATAAATTATTCTTACAGCACTGGATACTCTGGATACTCCTTTAGACCTCTCGTTAATTATTCTTACAGCACTGGATACTCTGGAAACTACTTAAAACCTCTTGTAAATTACTCTTACAGCACTGGATTCTCTGGAAACTACTTTAAAACCTCTTCTTAATTATTTTCACAATACTGGATACTCTGGAAACTACTTTAGTCCATCTTTATTATTCTTACAGCACTGGACACTCTGGAAACTACTTAAAACCTCTTGTAAACATTTTATTAATTTTTCTTACAGCACTGGATACTCTGGATACTCCTTTAAACCTCTTGTAAATTATTCTTACAGCACTGGATTCTCTGGAAACTACTTAAAACCTCTTGTTAATTTTTCTTACAGCACTGGATACTCTGGAAACTACTCAAAACCTGTTGTTAATTATTCTTACAGCACTGGATACTCTGGAAACTACTTTAAAACCTCTTCTTAATTATTTTCACAATACTGGATACTCTGGAAACTACTTTAGACCCCATCTTTATTATTCTTACAGCACTGGATACTCTGGAAACTACTTAAAACCTCTTGTAAACCTCTTGTAAATTATTCTAACAGCACTGGATACTCTGGAAACTACTTTAAACCTCTTGTAAATTATTCTTACAGCAATTGATACTCTGGAAACTACTTAAAACCTCTTGTGAATTATTCTTAGAGCACTGGATACTCTGGAAACTACTTTAGACCTCTTGTGAATTATTCTTACAGCACTGGATTCTCTGGAAACTACTTTAAACATCTTGTAAACATTTTATAAATTATTCTTACAGCACTGGATTCTCTGGAAACTACTTAAAACCTCTTGTAAATTTTTCTTACAGCACTGGATTCTATGGAAACTACTTTAGACCTCTTGTAAACCTCTTGTTAATTTTTCTTACAGCACTGGATACTCTGGAAACTACTCAAAACCTCTTGTAAACCTCTTGTAAATTATTCATACAGCACTGGATACTCTGGAAACTACTTAAAACCTCTTGTTAACATTTAATAAATTATTCTTACAGCACTGGATACTCTTGAAACTACTTAAAACCTCTTGTAAACCTCTTGTAAATTATTCTTACAGCACTGGATACTTTGGAAACTACTTTAGACCCCATCTTTATTATTCTTACAGCACTGGATTCTCTGGAAACTACTTAAAACCTCTTGTGAATAATTCTTACAGCACTGGATACTCTGGAAACTACTTAAAACCTCTTGTGAATAATTCTTACAGCACTGGATACTCTGGAAACTACTTAAAACCTCTTGTAAACCTCTTGTAAATTATTCATACAGCACTGGATACTCTGGAAACTACTTAAAACCTCTTGTAAATTATTCTTACAGCACTGGATACTTTGGAAACTACTTTAGACCCTTTGTAAATTATTCTTACAGCACTGGATACTCTGGAAACTACTTAAAACCTCTTGTAAACCTCTTGTAAATTATTCTTACAGCACTGGATACTTTGGAAACTACTTTAGACCCCATCTTTATTATTCTTACAGCACTGGATTCTCTGGAAACTACTTAAAACCTCTTGTGAATAATTCTTACAGCACTGGATACTCTGGAAACTACTTAAAACCTCTTGTGAATAATTCTTACAGCACTGGATACTCTGGAAACTACTTAAAACCTCTTGTAAACCTCTTGTAAATTATTCATACAGCACTGGATACTCTGGAAACTACTTAAAACCTCTTGTAAATTATTCTTACAGCACTGGATACTTTGGAAACTACTTTAGACCCTTTGTAAATTATTCTTACAGCACTGGATACTCTGGAAACTACTTAAAACCTCTTGTAAATTATTCTTACAGCACTGGATACTCTGATAACTACTTAAAACCTCTTGTAAACATTTTTTAAAATTATTCTTACAGCACTGGATTCTCTGGAAACTACTTAAAACCTCTTGTTAATTTTTCTTACAGCACTGGATACTCTGGAAACTACTCAAAACCTGTTGTTAATTATTCTTACAGCACTGGATACTCTGGAAACTACTTTAGTCCCCATCTTTATTATTCTTACAGCACTGGATACTCTGGAAACTACTTTAAACCTCTTCTAATTTATTCTTACAGCACTGGATACTCTGGAAACTACTAAAAACCTCTTGTAAATTATTCTTACAGCACTGGATACTCTGGAAACTACTTTAAACCTCTTGTTAATTATTCTTACAGCACTGGATACTTTGGAAACTACTTAAAACCCTTTGTAAATTATTCTTAGAGCACTGGATTCTCTGGAAACTACTTAAAACTTCTTGTAAATTATTCTTACAACACTGGATACTCTGGAAACTACTTAAAACCTCTTCTAATTTATTCTTACAGCACTGGATACCCTGGAAACTACTTAAAACCTCTTGTAAATTATTCTAAAAGCACTGGATTCTCTGGAAACTACTTTAAACCTCTTGTAAATTATTCTTACAGCACTGGACAGTCTGGAAACTACTTAATACCTCTTGTAAATTATTCCTACAGCACTGGATACTCTGGAAACTACTTAAAACCTCTTGTAAACATTTTATAAATTATTCCAAAAGCACCGGAATCTCTTGAAACTACTTAAAACCTCTTGTGAATAATTCTTACAGCACTGGATACTCTGGAAACTACTTAAAACCTCTTGTAAACCTCTTGTAAATTATTCATACAGCACTGGATACTCTGGAAACTACTTAAAACCTCTTGTAAATTATTCTTACAGCACTGGATACTTTGGAAACTACTTTAGACCCTTTGTAAATTATTCTTACAGCACTGGATACTCTGGAAACTACTTAAAACCTCTTGTAAATTATTCTTACAGCACTGGATACTCTGATAACTACTTAAAACCTCTTGTAAACATTTTTTAAAATTATTCTTACAGCACTGGATTCTCTGGAAACTACTTAAAACCTCTTGTTAATTTTTCTTACAGCACTGGATACTCTGGAAACTACTCAAAACCTGTTGTTAATTATTCTTACAGCACTGGATACTCTGGAAACTACTTTAGTCCCCATCTTTATTATTCTTACAGCACTGGATACTCTGGAAACTACTTTAAACCTCTTCTAATTTATTCTTACAGCACTGGATACTCTGGAAACTACTAAAAACCTCTTGTAAATTATTCTTACAGCACTGGATACTCTGGAAACTACTTTAAACCTCTTGTTAATTATTCTTACAGCACTGGATACTTTGGAAACTACTTAAAACCCTTTGTAAATTATTCTTAGAGCACTGGATTCTCTGGAAACTACTTAAAACTTCTTGTAAATTATTCTTACAACACTGGATACTCTGGAAACTACTTAAAACCTCTTCTAATTTATTCTTACAGCACTGGATACCCTGGAAACTACTTAAAACCTCTTGTAAATTATTCTAAAAGCACTGGATTCTCTGGAAACTACTTTAAACCTCTTGTAAATTATTCTTACAGCACTGGACAGTCTGGAAACTACTTAATACCTCTTGTAAATTATTCCTACAGCACTGGATACTCTGGAAACTACTTAAAACCTCTTGTAAACATTTTATAAATTATTCCAAAAGCACCGGAATCTCTTGAAACTACTTTAAACCTCTTGTAAATTATTCTTACAGCACTGGATACTCTGGAAACTTCTTAAAACCTCTTGTAAATTATTCTTACAGCACTGGATTCTCTGGAAACTACTTAAAACCTCTTGTAAATTATTCTTAAAGCACTGGATTCTCTGGAAACTACTTAAAACCTCTTGTAAATTATTCTTACAGCACTGGATACTCTGGAAACTACTTAAAACCTCTTGTAAACATTTTATAAATTATTCTAAAAGCACCGGAATCTCTTGAAACTACTTTAAAACACTTGTAAATAATTCTAACAGCACTGGATTCTCTGGAAACTTCTTAAAACCTCTTGTAAATTATTCTTACAGCACTGGAATCTCTGGAAACTACTTAAAACCTCTTGTAAATTATTCTTACAGCACTGGATTCTCTGGAAACTACTTAAAACCTCTTCTAATTTATTCTTACAGCACTGGATACCCTGGAAACTACTTAAAACCTCTTGTAAATTATTCTAAAAGCACTGGATTCTCTGGAAACTACTTTAAACCTCTTGTAAATTATTCTTACAGCACTGGACAGTCTGGAAACTACTTAATACCTCTTGTAAATTATTCCTACAGCACTGGATACTCTGGAAACTACTTTAGTCCCCATCTTTATTATTCTTACAGCACTGGAATCTCTGGAAACTACTTAAAACCTCTTGTAAATTATTCTTACAGCACTGGATTCTCTGGAAACTACTTAAAACCTCTTGTTAATTTTTCTTACAGCACTGGATACTCTGGAAACTACTCAAAACCTGTTGTTAATTATTCTTACAGCACTGGATACTCTGGAAACTACTTTAGTCCCCATCTTTATTATTCTTACAGCACTGGAATCTCTGGAAACTACTTAAAACCTCTTGTAAATTATTCTTACAGCACTGGACAGTCTGGAAACTACTTAATACCTCTTGTAAATTTTTCTTACAGCACTGGATACTCTGGATACTCCTTTAAACCTCTTGTAAATTATTCTTACAGCACTGGATTCTCTGGAAACTACTTAAAACCTCTTGTTAATTTTTCTTACAGCACTGGATACTCTGGAAACTACTCAAAACCTGTTGTTAATTATTCTTACAGCACTGGATACTCTGGAAACTACTTTAGTCCCCATCTTTATTATTCTTACAGCACTGGAATCTCTGGAAACTACTTAAAACCTCTTGTAAATTATTCTTACAGCACTGGACAGTCTGGAAACTACTTAATACCTCTTGTAAATTATTCCTACAGCACTGGATACTCTGGAAACTACTTAAAACCTCTTGTAAACATTTTATAAATTATTCTAAAAGCACCGGAATCTCTGGAAACTACTTTAAAACACTTGTAAATAATTCTAACAGCACTGGATTCTCTGGAAACTTCTTAAAACCTCTTGTAAATTATTCTTACAGCACTGGATACTCTGGAAACTACTTAAAACCTCTTGTAAACATTTTTTAAAATTATTCTTACAGCACTGTATACCCTGGAAACTACTTTAAACCTCTTGTATATTATTCTTACAGCACTGGAATCTCTGGAAACTACTAAAAACCTCTTGTAACTTATTCCTACAGCACTGGATAATCTGGGCATTGTGAAGTTTAGTACAAAAGAACAGAACAATTTTGAAAAATTGAAATAATTTTTTATCTGTTGGTCTTATGACGGATCTGCGCATGTAACAAAGTGTAACAAACTTTGTTACACCATTGGGCAACCTCTGCTAAATTTATGCAAAGTCTCTGCAAAATGCACACTATTAAAAAGTATTGAAACTAAATGCGCAATTAGACTGCAGAGTTTTTGCAGAGTTTACTCAGTGGTGTAACAAAGTTTGTTACACTTTGTTACATGCGCAGATCCGTCATAAGACCAACAGATAAAAAATTATTTCAATTTTTCAAAATTGTTCTGTTTTTTTGTACTAAACTTCACAATGCCGATAATCTGGAAACTACTTAAAACCTCTTGTTAACATTTAATAAATTATTCTTACAGCACTGGATACTCTGGAAACTACTTAAAACCTCTTGTAAATTATTCTTACAGCACTGGATACTCTGGAAACTACTTAAAACCTCTTGTAAATTATTCGTACAGCACTGGATAGTCTGGAAACTACTTAAAACATCTTGTAAATTATTCTTACAGCACTGGACACTCTGGACACTCCTTTATACCTCTTGTAAATTATTTTTACAGCACTGGATACTCTTGAAACTACTTAAAACCTCTTGTAAACATTTAATAAATTATTCATACAGCACTAGATACTCTGGAAACTACTTTAGACCTCTTGTAAACCTCTTGTAAATTATTCTTACAGCACTGGATACTCTGGAAACTACTTTAAACCTCTTCTAATTTATTCTTACAGCACTGGATACTCTGGAAACTACTAAAAACCTCTTGTAAATTATTCTTACAGCACTGGATACTCTGGAAACTACTTTAAACCTCTTGTTAATTATTCTTACAGCACTGGATACTTTGGAAACTACTTAAAACCCTTTGTAAATTATTCTTAGAGCACTGGATTCTCTGGAAACTACTTAAAACTTCTTGTAAATTATTCTTACAACACTGGATACTCTGGAAACTACTTAAAACCTCTTCTAATTTATTCTTACAGCACTGGATACCCTGGAAACTACTTAAAACCTCTTGTAAATTATTCTAAAAGCACTGGATTCTCTGGAAACTACTTTAAACCTCTTGTAAATTATTCTTACAGCACTGGACAGTCTGGAAACTACTTAATACCTCTTGAAAATTATTCCTACAGCACTGGATACTCTGGAAACTACTTAAAACCTCTTGTAAACATTTTATAAATTATTCTAAAAGCACCGCAATCTCTTGAAACTACTTTAAACCTCTTGTAAATTATTCTTACAGCACTGGATACTCTGGAAACTTCTTAAAACCTCTTGTAAATTATTCTTACAGCACTGGATTCTCTGGAAACTACTTAAAACCTCTTGTAAATTATTCTTAAAGCACTGGATTCTCTGGAAACTACTTAAAACCTCTTGTAAATTATTCTTACAGCACTGGATACTCTGGAAACTACTTTAAATCTTTTGTTAATTATTCTTACAGCACTGGATTCTCTGGAAACTACTTAAAACCTCTTGTAAATTATTCTAAAAGCACTGGATACTCTGGAAACTCCTTTAGACCCCATCTTTATTATTCTTACAGCACTGGATACTTTTGAAACTACTTTAGACCCCATCTTTATTATTCTTACAGCACTGGATTCTCTGAAAAATACTTAAAACCTCTTGTAAATTATTCTTACAGCACTGGATACTCTGGAAACTACTTAAAACCTCTTGTAAACATTTTTTAAAATTATTCTTACAGCACTGGATTCTCTGGAAACTACTTAAAACCTCTTGTTAATTTTTCTTACAGCACTGGATACTCTGGAAACTACTCAAAACCTGTTGTTAATTATTATTACAGCACTGGATACTCTGGAAACTACTTTAGTCCCCATCTTTATTATTCTTACAGCACTGGAATCTCTGGAAACTACTTAAAACCTCTTGTAAATTATTCTTACAGCACTGGACAGTCTGGAAACTACTTAATACCTCTTGTAAATTATTCCTACAGCACTGGATACTCTGGAAACTACTTAAAACCTCTTGTAAATTATTCTTACAGCACTGGATTCTCTGGAAACTTCTTAAAACCTCTTGTAAATTATTCTTACAGCACTGGATACTCTGGAAACTACTTAAAACCTCTTGTAAACATTTTTTAAAATTATTCTTACAGCACTGTATACCCTGGAAACTACTTTAAACCTCTTGTATATTATTCTTACAGCACTGGAATCTCTGGAAACTACTAAAAACCTCTTGTAACTTATTCCTACAGCACTGGATACTCTGGAAACTACTTAAAACCTCTTGTTAACATTTAATAAATTATTCTTACAGCACTGGATACTCTGGAAACTACTTAAAACCTCTTGTAAACATTTAATAAATTATTCTTACAGCACTGGATACTCTGGAAACTACTTAAAACCTCTTGTAAATTATTCTTACAGCACTGGAATCTCTGGAAACTACTAAAAACCTCTTGTAACTTATTCCTACAGCACTGGATACTCTGGAAACTACTTAAAACCTCTTGTTAACATTTAATAAATTATTCTTACAGCACTGGATACTCTGGAAACTACTTTAAACCTCTTGTAAATTATTCCTACAGCACTGGATACTCTGGAAACTACTTAAAACCTCTTGTTAACATTTAATAAATTATTCTTACAGCACTGGATACTCTGGAAACTACTTAAAACCTCTTGTAAACATTTAATAAATTATTCTTACAGCACTGGACAGTCTGGAAACTACTTAATACCTCTTGTAAATTATTCCTACAGCACTGGATACTCTGGAAACTACTTAAAACCTCTTGTAAACATTTTATAAATTATTCTAAAAGCACCGGAATCTCTGGAAACTACTTTAAAACACTTGTAAATAATTCTAACAGCACTGGATTATCTGGAAACTTCTTAAAACCTCTTGTAAATTATTCTTACAGCACTGGATACTCTGGAAACTACTTAAAACCTCTTGTAAATTATTCTTAGAGCACTGGATTCTCTGGAAACTACTTTAAACCTCTTGTAAATTATTCTTACAGCACTGGATAGTTTGGAAACTACTTTAGACCCCATCTTTATTATTCTTACAGCACTGGATACTCTGGAAACTACTTTAAACATCTTGTAAACATTTTATAAATTATTCTTACAGCACTGGATACTTTGGAAACTACTTGAAACCCTTTGTAAATTATTCTTACAGCACTGGATAGTCTGGAAACTCCTTTAGACCCCATCTTTATTATTCTTACAGCACTGGATACTCTGGAAACTACTTTAAACATCTTGTAAACATTTTATAAATTATTCTTACAGCACTGGATACTTTGGAAACTACTTGAAACCCTTTGTAAATTATTCTTACAGCACTGGATACTCTTGAAACTACTTAAAACCTCTTGTAAACCTCTTGTAAATTATTCTTACGGCACTGGATACTCTTGAAACTACTTAAAACCTCTTGTAAACCTCTTGTAAATTATTCTTACGGCACTGGATACTCTGGAAACTACTTAAAACCTCTTCTTAATTATTTTCACAATACTGGATACTCTGGAAACTACTTTAGACCCCATCTTTATTATTCTTACAGCACTGGATACTCTGGAAACTACTTAAAACCTCTTGTAAATTATTCTTAGAGCACTGGATTCTCTGGAAACTACTTTAAACCTCTTGTAAATTATTCTTACAGCACTGGATAGTTTGGAAACTACTTTAGACCCCATCTTTATTATTCTTACAGCACTGGATTCTCTGGAAACTCCTTTAAACCTCTTGTAAATTATTCTTACAGCACTGGATAGTTTGGAAACTACTTTAGACCCCATCTTTATTATTCTTACAGCACTGGATTCTCTGGAAACTACTTTAAACCTCTTGTAAACCTCTTGTAAATTATTCTTACAGCACTGGATACTCTGGAAACTACTTTAGACCCCATCTTTATTATTCTTACAGCACTGGATACTCTGGAAACTACTTTAAACATTTTATAAATTATTCTTACAGCACTGGATACTCTGGAAACTACTTTAAACCTCTTGTAAATTATTCTTACAGCACTGGATACTCTGGAAACTACTTTAAACATCTTGTTAACATTTAATAAATTATTCTTACAGCACTGGATTCTCTGGAAACTACTTTAGCCCCATCTTTATTATTCTTACAGCACTGGATAGTCTGGAAACTCCTTTAGACCCCATCTTTATTATTCTTACAGCACTGGATCCTCTGGAAACTACTTCTAAACATCTTGTAAATTATTCCTACAGCACTGGATACTCTGGAAACTACTTAAAACCTCTTGTAAATTATTCTTACAGCACTGGATCCTCTGGAAACTACTTCTAAACATCTTGTAAATTATTCCTACAGCACTGGATACTCTGGAAACTACTTAAAACCTCTTGTAAATTATTCTTACAGCACTGGATACTCTGGAAACTACTTTAAACCTCTTGTAAACCTCTTGTAAATTATTCTTACAGCACTGGATACTCTGGAAACTACTTAAAACCTCTTGTAAATTACTCTTACAGCACTGGATTCTCTGGAAACTACTTTAAACCTCTTGTAAATTATTCTTACAGCACCGGATACTCTGGAAACCTCTTGTAAACATTTAATAAATTAATCATACAGCACTTGACACTCTGGAAACTACTTTAAAACCTCTTCTTAATTATTTTCACAATACTGGATACTCTGGAAACTACTTTAGACCCCATCTTTATTATTCTTACAGCACTGGATACTCTGGAAACTACTTAAAACCTCTTGTAAATTATTCGTAGAGCACTGGATTCTCTGGAAACTACTTTAAACCTCTTGTAAATTATTCTTACAGCACTGAATACTTTGGAAACTACTTTAGACCCTTTGTAAATTATTCTTACAGCACTGGATACTCTTGAAACTACTTAAAACCTCTTGTAAACCTCTTGTAAATTATTCTTACAGCACTGGATACTTTGGAAACTACTTTAGACCCCATCTTTATTATTCTTACAGCACTGGATTCTCTGGAAACTACTTAAAACCTCTTGTGAATAATTCTTACAGCACTGGATACTCTGGAAACTACTTAAAACCTCTTGTGAATAATTCTTACAGCACTGGATACTCTGGAAACTTCTTAAAACCTCTTGTAAACCTCTTGTAAATTATTCATACAGCACTGGATACTCTGGAAACTACTTTAAACATCTTGTAAACATTTTATAAATTATTCTTACAGCACTGGATACTTTGGAAACTACTTGAAACCCTTTGTAAATTATTCTTACAGCACTGGATACTCTTGAAACTACTTAAAACCTCTTGTAAACCTCTTGTAAATTATTCTTACGGCACTGGATACTCTTGAAACTACTTAAAACCTCTTGTAAACCTCTTGTAAATTATTCTTACGGCACTGGATACTCTGGAAACTACTTAAAACCTCTTCTTAATTATTTTCACAATACTGGATACTCTGGAAACTACTTTAGACCCCATCTTTATTATTCTTACAGCACTGGATACTCTGGAAACTACTTAAAACCTCTTGTAAATTATTCTTAGAGCACTGGATTCTCTGGAAACTACTTTAAACCTCTTGTAAATTATTCTTACAGCACTGGATAGTTTGGAAACTACTTTAGACCCCATCTTTATTATTCTTACAGCACTGGATTCTCTGGAAACTACTTTAAACCTCTTGTAAACCTCTTGTAAATTATTCTTACAGCACTGGATACTCTGGAAACTCCTTTAGACCCCATCTTTATTATTCTTACAGCACTGGATACTCTGGAAACTACTTAAAACCTCTTGTAAATTATTCTTAGAGCACTGGATTCTCTGGAAACTACTTTAAACCTCTTGTAAATTATTCTTACAGCACTGGATATATTGGAAACTACTTTAGACCCTTTGTAAATTATTCTTACAGCACTGGATACTCTGGAAACCTCTTGTAAACATTTAATAAATTATTCATACAGCACTTGACACTCTGGAAACTACTTAAAACCTCTTGTAAACCTCTTGTAAATTATTCATACAGCACTGGATACTTTGGAAACTACTTAAAACCTCTTGAAAACCTCTTGTAAATTATTCTTACAGCACTGGATACTCTGGAAACTACTTAAAACCTCTTGTAAATTATTCTAAAAGCACTGGATACTCTGGAAACTACTTATAACCTCTTGTAAATTTTTCTTACAGCACTGGATTCTATGGAAACTACTTTAGACCTCTTTTAAACCTCTTGTTAATTATTCTTACAGCACTGGATACTCTGGATACTCCTTTATACCTCTTGTAAATTATTCTTACAGCACTGGATACTCTGGAAACTACTTAAAACCTCTTGTAAATTATTCTTACAGCACTGGATACTCTTGAAACTACTTAAAACCTCTTGTAAACCTCTTGTTAATTATTCTAACAGATCTGGATACTCTGGAAACTACTTAAAACCTCTTGTAAATTATTCTTACAGCACTGGATTCTCTGGAAACTTCTTAAAACCTCTTGTAAATTATTCTTACAGCACTGGATACTCTGGAAACTACTTAAAACCTCTTGTAAATTATTCTTACAGCATTGGATACTCTGGAAACTACTTTAGACCTCTTGTAAATTATTAATACAGCACTTGACACTCTGGAAACTACTTAAAACCTCTTGTAAATTATTCTTACAGCACTGGACACTCTGGAAACTACTTTAAACCTCTTGTAAACATTTTATAATTATTCTTACAGCACTGAATACTCTGTAAGCTACATAAAACATCTTGTAAACCTCTTGTAAATTATTCTTACAGCATTGGATACTCTGGACACTCCTTTATACCTCTTGTAAATTATTTTTACAGCACTGGATACTCTGTAAGCTACATAAAACATCTTGTAAACCTCTTGTAAATAATTCCTACAGCACTGGATACTCTGGAAACTACTTAAAACCTCTTGTAAACATTTTATAAATTATTCTAAAAGCACCGGAATCTCTTGAAACTACTTTAAAACACTTGTAAATAATTCTAACAGCACTGGATTCTCTGGAAACTTCTTAAAACCTCTTGTAAATTATTCTTACAGCACTGGAATCTCTGGAAACTACTTAAAACCTCTTGTAAATTATTCTTACAGCACTGGACAGTCTGGAAACTACTTAATACCTCTTGTAAATTATTCCTACAGCACTGGATACTCTGGAAACTACTTAAAACCTCTTGTAAATTATTCTTACAGCACTGGATACTCTGGAAACTACTTTAGTCCCCATCTTTATTATTCTTACAGCACTGGAATCTCTGGAAACTACTTAAAACCTCTTGTAAATTATTCTTACAGCACTGGACAGTCTGGAAACTACTTAATACCTCTTGTAAATTATTCCTACAGCACTGGATACTCTGGAAACTACTTAAAACCTGTTGTAAATATTTTATAAATTATTCTAAAAGCACCGGAATCTCTGGAAACTACTTTAAAACACTTGTAAATAATTCTAACAGCACTGGATTCTCTGGAAACTTCTTAAAACCTCTTGTAAATTATTCTTACAGCACTGGATACTCTGGAAACTACTTAAAACCTCTTGTAAACATTTTTTAAAATTATTCTTACAGCACTGTATACCCTGGAAACTACTTTAAACCTCTTGTATATTATTCTTACAGCACTGGAATCTCTGGAAACTACTAAAAACCTCTTGTAACTTATTCCTACAGCACTGGATACTCTGGAAACTACTTAAAACCTCTTGTTAACATTTAATAAATTATTCTTACAGCACTGGATACTCTGGAAACTACTTAAAACCTCTTGTAAACATTTAATAAATTATTCTTACAGCATTGGATACTCTGGAAACTACTTAAAACCTCTTGTAAATTATTCTTACAGCACTGGAATCTCTGGAAACTACTTAAAACCTCTTGTAAACCTCTTGTAAATTATTCTTACAGCACTGGATACTCTGGAAACTACTTAAAACCTCTTGTTAACATTTAATAAATTATTCTTACAGCACTGGATACTCTGGAAACTACTTTAAACCTCTTGTAAATTATTCCTACAGCACTGGATACTCTGGAAACTACTTAAAACCTCTTGTTAACATTTAATAAATTATTCTTACAGCACTGGATACTCTGGAAACTACTTAAAACCTCTTGTAAACATTTAATAAATTATTCTTACAGCACTGGACAGTCTGGAAACTACTTAATACCTCTTGTAAATTATTCCTACAGCACTGGATACTCTGGAAACTACTTAAAACCTCTTGTAAACATTTTATAAATTATTCTAAAAGCACCGGAATCTCTGGAAACTACTTTAAAACACTTGTAAATAATTCTAACAGCACTGGATTATCTGGAAACTTCTTAAAACCTCTTGTAAATTATTCCTACAGCACTGGATACTCTGGAAACTACTTAAAACCTCTTGTAAACATTTTTTAAAATTATTCTTACAGCACTGTATACCCTGGAAACTACTTTAAACCTCTTGTATATTATTCTTACAGCACTGGAATCTCTGGAAACTACTAAAAACCTCTTGTAACTTATTCCTACAGCACTGGATACTCTGGAAACTACTTAAAACCTCTTGTTAACATTTAATAAATTATTCTTACAGCACTGGATACTCTGGAAACTACTTAAAACCTCTTGTAAACATTTAATAAATTATTCTTACAGCACTGGATACTCTGGAAACTACTTAAAACCTCTTGTAAATTATTCTTACAGCACTGGAATCTCTGGAAACTACTAAAAACCTCTTGTTACTTATTCCTACAGCACTGGATACTCTGGAAACTACTTAAAACCTCTTGTTAACATTTAATAAATTATTCTTACAGCACTGGATACTCTGGAAACTACTTTAAACCTCTTGTAAATTATTCTTACAGCACTGGATACTCTGGAAACTACTTAAAACCTCTTGTAAATTATTCTTAGAGCACTGGATTCTCTGGAAACTACTTTAAACCTCTTGTAAATTATTCTTACAGCACTAGATACTTTGGAAACTACTTTAGACCCTTTGTAAATTATTCTTACAGCACTGGATACTCTGGAAACCTCTTGTAAACATTTAATAAATTATTCATACAGCACTTGACACTCTGGAAACTACTTAAAACCTCTTGTAAACCTCTTGTAAATTATTCATACAGCACTGGATACTTTGGAAACTACTTAAAACCTCTTGAAAACCTCTTGTAAATTATTCTTACAGCACTGGATACTCTGGAAACTACTTAAAACCTCTTGTAAATTATTCTAAAAGCACTGGATACTCTGGAAACTACTTAAAACCTCTTGTAAATTTTTCTTACAGCACTGGATTCTATGGAAACTACTTTAGACCTCTTGTAAACCTCTTGTTAATTATTCTTACAGCACTGGATACTCTGGATACTCCTTTATACCTCTTGTAAATTATTCTTACAGCACTGGATACTCTGGAAACTACTTAAAACCTCTTGTAAATTATTCTTACAGCACTGGATACTCTTGAAACTACTTAAAACCTCTTGTAAACCTCTTGTTAATTATTCTAACAGATCTGGATACTCTGGAAACTACTTAAAACCTCTTGTAAATTATTCTTACAGCACTGGATTCTCTGGAAACTTCTTAAAACCTCTTGTAAATTATTCTTACAGCACTGGATACTCTGGAAACTACTTAAAACCTCTTGTAAATTATTCTTACAGCATTGGATACTCTGGAAACTACTTTAGACCTCTTGTAAATTATTAATACAGCACTTGACACTCTGGAAACTACTTAAAACCTCTTGTAAATTATTCTTACAGCACTGGACACTCTGGAAACTACTTTAAACCTCTTGTAAACATTTTATAATTATTCTTACAGCACTGAATACTCTGGAAACTACTTAATACCTCTTGTAAACATTTTATAATTATTCTTACAGCACTAGATACTCTGGACACTCCTTTATACCTCTTGTAAATTATTTTTACAGCACTGGATACTCTGTAAGCTACATAAAACATCTTGTAAACCTCTTGTAAATTATTCTTACAGCATTGGATACTCTGGACACTCCTTTATACCTCTTGTAAATTATTTTTACAGCACTGGATACTCTGTAAGCTACATAAAACATCTTGTAAACCTCTTGTAAATAATTCCTACAGCACTGGATACTCTGGAAACTACTTAAAACCTCTTGTAAACATTTTATAAATTATTCTAAAAGCACCGGAATCTCTTGAAACTACTTTAAAACACTTGTAAATAATTCTAACAGCACTGGATTCTCTGGAAACTTCTTAAAACCTCTTGTAAATTATTCTTACAGCACTGGAATCTCTGGAAACTACTTAAAACCTCTTGTAAATTATTCTTACAGCACTGGACAGTCTGGAAACTACTTAATACCTCTTGTAAATTATTCCTACAGCACTGGATACTCTGGAAACTACTTAAAACCTCTTGTAAATTATTCTTACAGCACTGGATACTCTGGAAACTACTTTAGTCCCCATCTTTATTATTCTTACAGCACTGGAATCTCTGGAAACTACTTAAAACCTCTTGTAAATTATTCTTACAGCACTGGACAGTCTGGAAACTACTTAATACCTCTTGTAAATTATTCCTACAGCACTGGATACTCTGGAAACTACTTAAAACCTCTTGTAAACATTTTATAAATTATTCTAAAAGCACCGGAATCTCTGGAAACTACTTTAAAACACTTGTAAATAATTCTAACAGCACTGGATTCTCTGGAAACTTCTTAAAACCTCTTGTAAATTATTCTTACAGCACTGGATACTCTGGAAACTACTTAAAACCTCTTGTAAACATTTTTTAAAATTATTCTTACAGCACTGTATACCCTGGAAACTACTTTAAACCTCTTGTATATTATTCTTACAGCACTGGAATCTCTGGAAACTACTAAAAACCTCTTGTAACTTATTCCTACAGCACTGGATACTCTGGAAACTACTTAAAACCTCTTGTTAACATTTAATAAATTATTCTTACAGCACTGGATACTCTGGAAACTACTTAAAACCTCTTGTAAACATTTAATAAATTATTCTTACAGCATTGGATACTCTGGAAACTACTTAAAACCTCTTGTAAATTATTCTTACAGCACTGGAATCTCTGGAAACTACTAAAAACCTCTTGTAACTTATTCCTACAGCACTGGATACTCTGGAAACTACTTAAAACCTCTTGTTAACATTTAATAAATTATTCTTACAGCACTGGATACTCTGGAAACTACTTTAAACCTCTTGTAAATTATTCCTACAGCACTGGATACTCTGGAAACTACTTAAAACCTCTTGTTAACATTTAATAAATTATTCTTACAGCACTGGATACTCTGGAAACTACTTAAAACCTCTTGTAAACATTTAATAAATTATTCTTACAGCACTGGACAGTCTGGAAACTACTTAATACCTCTTGTAAATTATTCCTACAGCACTGGATACTCTGGAAACTACTTAAAACCTCTTGTAAACATTTTATAAATTATTCTAAAAGCACCGGAATCTCTGGAAACTACTTTAAAACACTTGTAAATAATTCTAACAGCACTGGATTCTCTGGAAACTTCTTAAAACCTCTTGTAAATTATTCTTACAGCACTGGATACTCTGGAAACTACTTAAAACCTCTTGTAAACATTTTTTAAAATTATTCTTACAGCACTGTATACCCTGGAAACTACTTTAAACCTCTTGTATATTATTCTTACAGCACTGGAATCTCTGGAAACTACTAAAAACCTCTTGTAACTTATTCCTACAGCACTGGATACTCTGGAAACTACTTAAAACCTCTTGTTAACATTTAATAAATTATTCTTACAGCACTGGATACTCTGGAAACTACTTAAAACCTCTTGTAAACATTTAATAAATTATTCTTACAGCACTGGATACTCTGGAAACTACTTAAAACCTCTTGTAAATTATTCTTACAGCACTGGAATCTCTGGAAACTACTAAAAACCTCTTGTTACTTATTCCTACAGCACTGGATACTCTGGAAACTACTTAAAACCTCTTGTTAACATTTAATAAATTATTCTTACAGCACTGGATACTCTGGAAACTACTTTAAACCTCTTGTAAATTATTCTTACAGCACTGGATACTCTGGAAACTACTTAAAACCTCTTGTAAACATTTTATAAATTATTCTAAAAGCACCGGAATCTCTTGAAACTACTTTAAAACACTTGTAAATAATTCTAACAGTACTGGATTCTCTGGAAACTTCTTAAAACCTCTTGTAAATTATTCTTACAGCACTGGAATCTCTGGAAACTACTTAAAACCTCTTGTAAATTATTCTTACAGCACTGGACAGTCTGGAAACTACTTAATACCTCTTGTAAATTATTCCTACAGCACTGGATACTCTGGAAACTACTTAAAACCTCTTGTAAATTATTCTTACAGCACTGGATACTCTGGAAACTACTTAAAACCTCTTGTAAACATTTTTTAAAATTATTCTTACAGCACTGTATACCCTGGAAACTACTTTAAACCTCTTGTATATTATTCTTACAGCACTGGAATCTCTGGAAACTACTAAAAACCTCTTGTAAATTATTCCTACAGCACTGGATACTCTGGAAACTACTTAAAACCTCTTGTTAACATTTAATAAATTATTCTTACAGCACTGGATACTCTGGAAACTACTTTAAACCTCTTGTAAATTATTCTTACAGCACTGGATACTCTGGAAACTACTTTAAACCTCTTGTAAATTATTCTTAGAGCACTGGACACTCTGGAAACTACTTAAAACCTCTTGTTAACATTTAATAAATTTTTCTTACAGCACTGGATTCTCTGGAAACTACTGCATACCTCTTGTTAATTATTCTTACAGCACTAGATACTTTGGAAACTACTTAAAACCTCTTGTAAATTATTCTTACTGCACTGGATACTCTTGAAACAACTTTAGACCCCATCTTTATTATTCTTACAGCACTGGAATCTCTGGAAACTCCTTTAGACCCCATCTTTATTATTCTTACAGCACTGGATACTCTGGAAACTACTTAAAACCTCTTGTAAACATTTTATAAATTATTCTAAAAGCACCGGAATCTCTTGAAACTACTTTAAAACACTTGTAAATAATTCTAACAGCACTGGATTCTCTGGAAACTTCTTAAAACCTCTTGTAAATTATTCTTACAGCACTGGAATCTCTGGAAACTACTTTAAAACACTTGTAAATAATTCTAACAGCACTGGATTCTCTGGAAACTTCTTAAAACCTCTTGTAAATTATTCTTACAGCACTGGATACTCTGGAAACTACTTAAAACCTCTTGTAAACATTTTTTAAAATTTTTCTTACAGCACTGTATACCCTGGAAACTACTTTAAACCTCTTGTATATTATTCTTACAGCACTGGAATCTCTGGAAACTACTAAAAACCTCTTGTAAATTATTCCTACAGCACTGGATACTCTGGAAACTACTTAAAACCTCTTGTTAACATTTAATAAATTATTCTTACAGCACTGGATACTCTGGAAACTACTTTAAACCTCTTGTAAATTATTCTTAGAGCACTGGACACTCTGGAAACTACTTAAAACCTCTTGATAACATTTAATAAATTTTTCTTACAGCACTGGATTCTCTGGAAACTACTGCATACCTCTTGTAAATTATTCTTACAGCACTAGATACTTTGGAAACTACTTAAAACCTCTTGTAAATTATTCTTACTGCATTGGATACTCTTGAAACAACTTTAGACCCCATCTTTATTATTCTTACAGCACTGGAATCTCTGGAAACTACTTAAAACCTCTTGTTAATTATTCTTACAGCACTGGATTCTCTGGAAACTACTTAAAACCTCTTGTTAATTATTCTTACAGCACTGGATACTTTGGAAACTACTTAAAACCTCTTGTTAATTATTCTTACAGCACTGGATTCTCTGGAAACTACTTAAAACCTCTTGTAAACCTCTTGTAAATTATTCTTACGGCACTGGATACTCTGGAAACTACTTAAAACCTCTTCTTAATTATTTTCACAATACTGGATACTCTGGAAACTACTTTAGACCTCTTGTAAACATTTTATAAATTATTCTTACAATACTGGATACTCTGGAAACTACTTTAATATCTTCTAATTTATTCTTACAGCACTGGATACTCTGGAAACTACTTTAGACCTCTTGTAAACATTTAATAAATTATTCATACAGCACTTGACACTCTGGAAACTACTTAAAACCTCTTGAAAACCTCTTGTAAATTATTCCTACAGCACTGGATAGTCTGGAAACTACTTAAAACCTCTTGTTAATTATTCTTACAGCACTGGATACTCTGGATACTCCTTTTTACCTCTTGTAAATTATTCATACAGCCCTGGATACTCTGGAAACTACTTTAGACCTCTTGTAAACCTCTTGTAAATTATTCTTACAGCACTGGATACTCTGGAAACTACTTAAAACCTCTTGTAAATTATTCATACAGCTCTGGATACTCTGGAAACTACTTAAAACCTCTTGTAAACATTTTTTAAATTATTCTTACAGCACTGGATACTCTGGAAACTACTTAAAACCTCTTGTAAATTATTCGTACAGCACTGGATAGTCTGGAAACTACTTTAAACCTCTTGTAAATTATTCCTACAGCACTGGATACTCTGGAAACTACTTAAAACCTCTTGTTAACATTTAATAA
This sequence comes from Brachionus rubens, assembly GCA_022207745.1. NCBI lineage: Eukaryota > Metazoa > Rotifera > Eurotatoria > Ploima > Brachionidae > Brachionus > Brachionus rubens. Next base: position 774,085 of record JAJVHD010000040.1, on the reverse strand, counting down.
ATTATTCTTACAGCACTGGATACTCTGGATACTCCTTTATACCTCTTGTTAATTATTCTTACAGCACTGTATTCTATGGAAACTACTTTAGACCTCTCGTTAATTATTCTTACAGCACTGAATACTCTGGAAACCTCTTGTAAACATTTAATAAATTATTCTTACAGCACTGGATAGTCTGGAAACCTCTTGTAAACATTTAATAAATTATTCTTACAGCACTGGATAGTCTGGAAACTACTTAAAACCTCTTGTAAATTATTCCTACAGCATTGGATACTCTGGAAACTACTTAAAAACCTCTTGTAAATTATTCTCACAGCACTGGATTCTCTGGAAACTACTTTAAACCTCTTGTAAATTATTCTTACAGCACTGGAATCTCTGGAAACTACTTAAAACCTCTTGTAAATTATTCTTACAGCACTGGAATCTCTGGAAACTACTTAAAACCTCTTGTAAACCTCTTGTAAATTATTCTTACAGCACTGGAATCTCTGGAAACTACTTAAAACCTCTTGTTAACATTTAATAAATTATTCTTACAGCACTGGATACTCTGGAAACTACTTTAAACCTCTTGTAAATTATTCTTACAGCACTGGATACTCTGGAAACTACTTTAAACCTCTTGTAAATTATTCTTACAGCACTGGATACTCTGGAAACTACTTTAAACCTCTTGTAAATTATTCTTAGAGCACTGGACACTCTGGAAACTACTTAAAACCTCTTGATAACATTTAATAAATTTTTCTTACAGCACTGGATTCTCTGGAAACTACTTTAAACCTCTTGTAAATTATTCTTACAGCACTGGATACTCTGGAAACTACTTTAAACCTCTTGTAAATTATTCTTAGAGCACTGGACACTCTGGAAACTACTTAAAACCTCTTGAAAACCTCTTGTAAATTATTCCTACAGCACTGGATAGTCTGGAAACTACTTAAAACCTCTTGTAAATTATTCTAAAAGCACTGGATACTCTGGAAACTACTTAAAACCTCTTGTAAATTATTCTCACAGCACTGGATACTCTGGAAACTACTTTAAACCTCTTGTAAACCTCTTGTAAATTATTCTTACAGCACTGGATTCTCTGGAAACTACTTAAAACCTCTTGTTAATTATTCTTACAGCACTGGAATCTCTGGAAACTACTAAAAACCTCTTGTAAATTATTCCTACAGCACTGGATACTCTGGAAACTACTTAAAACCTCTTGTTAACATTTAATAAATTATTCTTACAGCACTGGATACTCTGGATACTCCTTTATACCTCTTGTTAATTATTCTTACAGCACTGGATTCTATGGAAACTACTTTAGACCTCTCGTTAATTATTCTTACAGCACTGGATACTCTGGAAACCTCTTGTAAACATTTAATAAATTATTCTTACAGCACTGGATAGTCTGGAAACTACTTAAAACCTCTTAAAAACCTCTTGTAAATTATTCCTACAGCACTGGATAGTCTGGAAACTACTTAAAACCTCTTGTAAATTATTCTAAAAGCACTGGATACTCTGGAAACTACTTAAAACCTCTTGTAAATTATTCTCACAGCACTGGATTCTCTGGAAACTACTTAAAACCTCTTGTAAACCTCTTGTAAATTATTCCTACAGCACTGGATAGTCTGGAAACTACTTAAAACCTCTTGTAAATTATTCTTACAGCACTGGATTCTCTGGAAACTACTTAAAACCTCTTGTAAACATTTTATAAATTATTCTTACAGCACTAGATACTCTGGAAACTACTTTAAACCTCTTGTTAATTATTCTTACAGCACTGGATACTCTGGAAACTACTTTCAACCTCTTGTAAATTATTCTTACAGCACTGGATTCTCTGGAAACTACTTAAAACCTCTTGTAAACATTTTATAAATTATTCTTACAGCACTAGATACTCTGGAAACTACTTTAAACCTCTTGTTAATTATTCTTACAGCACTGGATACTCTGGAAACTACTTGAAACCTCTTGTAAACATTTTATTAATTATTCATACAGCACTGGATATTCTGGAAACTACTTTAAACCTCTTCTTATTTATTTTCACAATACTGGATACTCTGGAAACTACTTTAAACCTCTTGTAAACATTTTTTAAATTATTCATACAGTACTGGATTCTCTTGAAACTATTTTTGACCCGATCTTCATTATTCTTACAGCACTTAATACTTCTTCAAAAATAACCTTATTCGAATGGAATATAAGCAAAGAATCCGAATATATGTATAGTTTTTCATATCCATGTATACAAAAAAAATTTTTTTTTTTTTAATTTAAAAAAAAATTCTAGTGAGCGCGCTTTTTCAAAAGTACCCTTATTCGAATGGAAATTAAGCAAAGAATCCGAATATATGTATAGTTTTTCAAATCCATGTATACAAAAAAATTTTTTTTTTTTTTTAATTTAAAAAAAAATTCTAGTGAGCGCGCTTTTTCAAAAGTACCCTTATTCGAATGGAAATTAAGCAAAGAATCCGAATATATGTATAGTTTTTCAAATCCATGTATACAAAAAAAATTTTTTTTTTTTTTAATTTAAAAAAAAATTCTAGTGAGCGCGCTTTTTCAAAATTACCCTTATTCGAATGGAAATTAAGCAAAGAATCCGAATATATGTATAGTTTTTCAAATCCATGTATACAAAAATAATTTTATCGAAATCTCAATTTTAAATATTAGAGCTCTCTTTTTTAAATGTACTTTTTTAGAGTTTATAAGGTTTTATAAATATAAATTTAGTTTTCAAAGTGTTGAACATAAAATTTCAATTTAATTATCAGTCACTTTTTTTGCAAGTTATGTTAATTTCGCAATCTAACAAAATTTTAATTCAAATTTATTCTGCAGATTATTTTTCAAATATTTTTTTCTCTAGATAATCTAAATCTTCTTTATTTAAATTCGTTCATCATGTTTTTCATAATTCATTATTCAATCAATCAGTTTTAATTTTTTTTCTTTTATATTTTTAGAATATTAATAATAACGTTCCAAGGATTTGTTTTAATAATGACTTCTCCAAAAATGACAAGAGATATTCCATCAAAGAATTTTCATTTTAAAGTATCTGATGTTGTTCGCGATTTGTTCTTTAGACAACAAGTGTTCGATCAATTCGATGAAATATCTAGCATGTTAATCGTCGAAAAACTCAAAACCGATACAACTGATTTTGACACTTTTGTTATTCTCTTGACCGTTGTTGGGGATCTACGTGTAAGTAATACTCTTTTTGTTCTTCCGCTTTTGAATTTTAATTACGATCGAATATTCTAGGAAGATCCAAAGAATATCGAAAAACTTGTTTTTGATCTTTTTGGCTCCGAAGTGAAACTAACTCGTTTAACATTGAAACACGTAACTACGGCGATTAAGACCTTTAATGACGATGAGCTTGTTTTCAAGGGTTGCGAATTGACAAGTTTTAAGTAAGAATCTATTTATTTGTTAAAACAGCGACGTTTTTTAATCAGTTCTTATTTCAAGTTCTTCGATTAGTCGTAAGTTGTATGCTAAAAGCCTGGATGGAGCTCAAGTTAACATTTTGGATCCTTATGTCCAAGCTAACTCAGGTCAATTGCATTTCATTCAACAAACAGTCGAGGCGATTCAAAAACCTACCAAAATTGTTAACCGACTCTACCCGTTTAATTACAAACTGGATTCCGAAGGTAAACCAAAAAAATTCGGAAATTGGCGTGATTCGGTTGTAGAATTCTTAAACACATGGATTCGTAATGGCTGGACGCACAAGCGTAAGCATCTTTGTTTATACGGGGATTCTAATGTTGGAAAGACAACATTTTGCGATTCGCTTCTTGGAAATTATCACTCTCAAAATTTCCACATCGGTACAAACGACAGAAAGTTTGCTTTTGATCGTTGGAATCCAAACGAATTTACTCACTGTATTGTAAATGAAATTGACTTTAAAAATATGGATGAGTCAACATGGAAGATGGCTCTTGAGGGTATTACATTTAACATGAACAAAAAGCACAAATGTGGTGCAGACGGTGCAATTCAAGTCCCGATAATATTTATTTGCAATGAAAAGCCAGAAATATTTGAAAAGCCTGAATTTAAAAATCGATTGGAGTTTGTAGAGTGTTCCGCAAACGAAACTGAAAAGATTGACAGCATCCACAATTATTTGGAAGTCGACATCGAATTTACAGACCACAAACTAACTCCAGTAACCCAATATTATAATCCAGTAGGCTGTTTAGTTTTTCCTGTGAGTAATTACAACGAAAGTAAGGAACAAGAACCAAAGACTTCGAAAATACCGAGGTCTCATTCAATTGATAGGGATTCGGGTGTTAGTCACTTGAGTTCTAGATCAGAGTTTTCAGGTTAGTTATGAATTGATTTAAATTTTGAATATCATAGATTCATCGTTATCCGTTTAAGAAAACCTCATGTTCTCAAGCTCTAGAAGTATAGATGAAGATTATTACAAAGATCCAAAAATTTTCAAGTCAAATGTACTTCTCAGTCGGTTATATTCAACACCTGTCGATTTGTGCCCAGATCTTGACTTTTCGCACTTTGAGCGTAATTTTGAGGAAAAGATTCGGCCAAAATTTAAAAAATTCAAAGAAACTGTCGCCTTTGAAATGAGTTCAAATGAGGAAAAAACAATTCCAAGTACATCTGCTGGCCTCTCAAGGATTACAATAAGCAAAGTAATAGCTGTTGAAAAGGCTCAATAACTGGTAACATACACAGATTCTGAAGAATCTAACGATGCAAATATGTATGAAATGGATCAAGGTATATTAAATCATGTTGTTCTACCGATAGTTGAGAGAATACTTGAGGAGATTTGCTCAGAAAAACAAACAGAGAAATCAAAAGAAGAATAAGAAGCTAACAAGAACATTATTATTATCTTTAAAATAAAACAAACTTTTGAAAAAATAAAGAATTAATTATTCTTCATTTGTTCACACATGTGGTATTAAAGATAAATTTTTATTATTTATTCTTTAATTTCGTTTTTTGAAGCTACAGCTTTGTTTTTAAGCTAAAATTTTCACGAAAATTGCTTTTTTTTGAAAATCTTTCTTATTGCGAATTATTTTTAAACATATGCGTTTAACTTTAAACCCTACTCGTATTTTATTTAGTCTATATAAAAATGTCCAAAAGATTTTACGATTATTTTTTATGTCTTGCAAAGATTGATTATGGACAAGTGACCAGAGAACAAGTATTTTCTCTTCTCGATGACAAATCAAATAAGCTCCTTGTAGCGCTTGAGAATCATTTAGTACCAAACAAGATTCACTTTCATGTCTATTTCAGAACATACAGCAAAGTAAAAAACGTTTTCAATATTGTAAATAACTAAATTGAGCACTTTCTTTTTTTAGATTTCTTTTGACAATATAGTCGAGATTACCAGAAGAGGATTAAACGTTGACTGTCAAGTTTATTTTACTGAATGTATTTCTGTGAGAAACTGCATTATGTACGCAACAAAAGAAGACTACGACTGCATGTTCAAAAACTTGGATACACATAATTTTAGTCTCAATTATAAAATTTACTACTGGGCACTTGAGAACGATAATTTTTCCGTTCTAGATCCTTTTGTTCAGCAAAATATGTTCTTTGTGGATTATGTGGAATCAAAATTCATTGAAATTAAAAAATCTCTTAAGCCAAAGTCTCCTCTTTTTAGATTTGAAATTAAAAAAGCATTCAACAATTGGAGAGATTCGGTAATTAGTTGGTTCAATGATTTTTTAAATCGAAAGGTACAAAAAGCCCTTTTTCTCTATGGGGAATCAAATACTGGAAAAACTCATTTTATTTATTCCCTTTTTGGTAAGCATGGTTTTATATCAAATATAAATTATCTAAATTGTTTATAAAAAGGATGTTTTTTTGACACTTGGTTTTTGCCCTTAAGATGGAATAAACAATTTGCGTTTAGCCATTGGAACCCTGCCATATACAATCTAGTAGTTATTGATCAAATGAATTTTGAAGACTTTGATAAAAAAATATTTAAAAAAATATTGTCATTTCAGTCTTTTCTAATTAGACGTAAAAATATGAAAGCTAAATTTGGTATTATAACTTGTCCAATTATTATGATTAGTAATTGCAGAGCTTCAAATGAATATAGAAATTTGTTGTTTGAGGTGAATGCCACAGAAATTTACATTCCAAATGATCGAGAAGATTTTACATGTAGTCATCTTAATAACTTTGTTGCTTTTGAAACAAATTCTAATTTTCCATCTTAATATTATTCAAATAAAATAATTTAAAAAATCGTTTTTAGCTTAATCAAATATGTGTCGAAAAGTAAAGGATATCAAAAAAGAAGACATCAACAGACTTAAAGAGAAGTATTCATTTGTTTTGGAAGGAACTCTTGAATTTAATGTTCACAAAATCAGTAATTTTGTGAATTTAGTGATTCCAACACTTGCCGATCAATTTAAAGACCAGTCTACAGTCCGTTACTTTTGTTTGTTTTCGAATTGCATTCCACAGAAAAAATCTTATGGAACAAAGCAAAAATACGTTCAACATTTGTGTCTTAAACATTCGCATCAACTTCCTGGACAAGGCTTGTTTCTTTTGAATAATGACAACAATGTAAAATTTGGTGGATTCATGTGTAATAAATGCCAAAAAATATTTAGACGTAAAGATCACTATGAAAATCACATGAAAATAAAAAGAGACTGCGGAATCAAAAAAGAAACGCTTGGAGGGAAAGCAAAATCTAAAAAACTGAAGGTAAACAATTCGTTTCAAAAAAATGATGTAATAGTGCTAGATGATTCATTCGCTTCATGCAGACTTGTTGATATTTCTCTTGAAGAAACAAGTATTATATGTTTAGATGAAACTCTTTGTATTGACTAGTTTTATAGTATTAAATAAAATTTTTAAAAAGTAATCAAGTGACTTGTTTTTTTTGTTCTCCAACATATCAATGAGCTTAAAATCAGATAGAAAAAATCTCAGTGGTCTTTTTTCCTCTACACTATTTGAAATTAAAAAAGAAATATGCACGAGATACAAAAAGCATTCGATGGCGTGTTTAATTTATTTTTTTAAATGTAATTACCAATGGCATGGTTGTGAGTCGAGTAAGCTTACAAAAAACAAGCTTATTTGTAAAACACGTTCAAAAAGCTTATATGATCTCAATACAAACAATCAAGATATTTTTATGTCATATGAACAATATAGTAAATCAGTACAAAGTCTAACTGAAAAGCACGTTTTTACCTTGAGATTTGATCAAGTCAACGACATTGACATTATGGATGATTGTGATTATTAGATTTTTTGTTTATAAATAAAAGCTTTTCAAAAATTTTAGTTTTTATTTTTATTTTACCAAAAAAAACTGTTTACTATATCGCAAAGAATGACAAGAAAGACTTACAAGCTTCCTATTAATTTGGAATTAAATCGTCTTAAGAATATCTACCAACCTACACTAGACAAGATGGTTGATGTGTCCGAAAGCTTGAAGGAAAATTTTCACAATTTAGTCCTGCCATCCTTAGCTGAGCCAAAAGTAATTAAGAGTATTTCCGAAAATTATAGATATCTTTGTTTGTTTCCTGAATGCAAAAAATTGGACAAATCATTTGCAAGTAAACAAAAGTATGTTCACCATTTGACAATTATTCATGACCAAGAGTTGCCTCTCGGCGGTTCATTCATTTCACCAAATGACAAAGCAACAAAGCCAGGTGGATTTTGGTGTTCAAAATGTGGACATCATTACTGTCGACGAGATCACCTAATGAATCATTTCAAAACAAGTGTTCACTGTAAAGATGCCATTGTATCAACTGAAAATCCTCTTTTAACAAAAGAGTTGGAATACGATACGAAGCTTGCAATTGAGTATCATCCATTACCTAAAAGTGAAACATTCGAATTCAAACCCAGTGAACCACTAGCATTAGAATGGAAGCCTGTTGATGAGCTTGAAATTAATCATAATGCGAAATCTCGCCCTAAAAAAAACGACTGGCTTCAAAAATTATCAAAATCATTCTCCATGATAACTATCAAGTTGAACAACGCTAACAAAAAGTCAATATTTTCCACAAAATCAAAGACATTTAACGGTGCAATTACATTTCAGCAAGAATTGACGGAAAATGAAGAGAAGATAATAAACGAGAACGAATCAGTTGAGACCAAATTAAAACGTCCATTAGAAGAAGCAGAAGACGACGAAAAATTTCAAGAAATCAAAAAACAAATGCTCGATACTCAGAATAACGATCAAAAATTAATAATAAAACCAGAAAATTCAGAAGATGATGAACTTATAGAGGCACTTTTAGACTTTGAAAATAACAAATATCTTTACTTTTAAATAAATTTGGTCACTAAAATTTTAAAGCTTTTTAGTCTACATAAATTAACCAGTAATATGGTTAAAACTTTGATTTTTTTTAAAATACTCATTCTTAAATGTAACTTTAACAGCGAAATGGACGAGTCAGTATTCTTTTCAAGCGACAGTAACAGTTCAATCAAGCATGAATCGTTTTATACACCCAGAGAAGACGATGTTAATGTTGCTTTCGTCACCAATGACGAAAGTATAAGTAGTCAATCGAAACCAATCAAACGTGAATTTAGTTTTGATTTATCACAAGAATTCTTATGCAAAAAAGTTAAGTCTTATGAAGAAAATGGTACAAGCTCTCAACAAGTTATAGCCGAAAATCAACCAAAAGTTGAAATGTCGGAGCAAGAATTTTGGCAACACGATACAAGATTAAGCCGGAATCTGTACTATAATACAATTCGTCAAGATAATTTTGATCTTGAGCTTTATGTTCGATCCGAAGTAGAAGTAATGTTAGATTTGGTGGTGAATGACGGACAAATTTTGTACACAACTGAACATTATTACAATTTAATGTTGAAGAACAAAATCTATTTGGCTAATATTCAAGAATTAGACATATTAAAAGATGGTTTGAATCGATTTGAAGAAAAACATCGTCACATTTGTTGTGATTTGATTCAGTTTGAGCTTGAAAAAATGGACTTTAAAAGAAGAATCAAAGATATGGAAGATATTGTGGAAATATCGCTCCAAGACATGGATAATTTTTCTTTGTTTTTACAGAGTATCTACTCAAATAAGATCATTCAGAATTTTTATTGACAATTTTTTTGTTTGTTTAATTTTATTTTATATTTTGATTGCAAATGAACTATGAATTAAAAAATTAATACGAATTCACGGTCCACTGAGTAAAATCGAAAGACATTTTTGAAGTCGATATAAAAAAAGTCTTTTATGAATTCAGTTGTGTCAAACAGCTTTTTTGAGAAACCCAAAATTAATTTGACTGCATCCATTTTTAAAGTTGAAGGATTTATTGGGATTAAATTCTTTGGTTCATATAAGCCAAACCGATTAATTATATAAAAGCATTAAAGTCATAAAAAGAAAATTCAGTTACATACAATGTTTGTTAGCAAAATAGTTGCAATCTTTAAGAGAAGGCAAATAAGAAAAAAGTATTTGAACCTTGTTGATGACCACAAAGCGCTAAGCCGTTCGTCGAAAATGATGATCAAATTGTACGTTATACCAGCACTGACGTATAAGAAAAAATGGAGAACTCTAAGCGACCAACCGTTATATGTGTGCAGATTTCCAGCATGCCGTGATACAGAAATATGTTTTAAGAAGCGTAATGAATTGATAATGCATTTAAAGTGTATTCATTCATTCGAGATTCCCAACATCAAAGATTTCCTTGATATTATTCAAATTTAATTTTTAAATAAAATAATTTTGAAAATTTTGAATTTTTTTACTTGAAACTACAAATAATTTTGTAGAAAATAACAAAATAATTGTTTATTCGTATTGAAATTTTTTTTAAGGTAATGGATAACAGTATTATCTGTTTAACATCAGAAGATGGATCAAGCAATGACTCAAGTGTTATTGTCTGCAGTCAGCATGATGTCAATAACAAATTAGACTCTGAATTAAACATTAAAAGAGCTTTAAGCATTCAGTAGCTTGAACAAGCTTCAAAATGTTACGAATCCAACGAAAAAAAGATTAAGAAATCAAATGAGATATTAGATATCAATTTTTACGATTCTAGTGAGAAAGTATCAACTGTTGCTTTGAGTGAAGGATTAACTACAAAATTATCATTGAATGTAAAAAATAATCCTAAAGTTGTGTTTACTCTTGCAAATTTTTGGATTCATGATCCTAGACTTGATCAAAGACTTTATTACAACAGAATAGACGATTACAATGTAGACTGTGATATTCTTGTCTGGTGCGAACTTGAATTTATTCTTGATCTTGTGTGCAGCAAGTCTATTTGTTACACTGTTGAACACTACTATCATCAGCTGTTTAAAAAAAAGCAATTTTTACATAATCAAAAGATGTTGGATTGTCTTTGCAAGGAATACAAACAAGTTTATGCACAAACAAACAATTTTTCAAATAAAAATCAGAATGAGTTTTTGATTGGTAAAGAGTATATGGAAAAGAAAATAAATCAATTGCGAGAAATCTGTGAAATCAACAAAAAAGATTTACAGAGTTTTACCAAATTTATTGTAGACGTTTATGGTCAAAAAACAATTTTACCTTGAATAATTATGAATAAAAATTTTATAAAATTCATAATTTATTCATAATTTATTTATTTAATTTCTAATTACAAGTACTATGAATGAACATTTCGGTTTTGCTTTTAAAATTCTGAGTGGAGAAACTAAAAGTTTTGCTCGGATTACCTCTAAAGTTTTGGTTTCGACTACTACTACTTGTCTACATTAAAAAAAGATATATAGCAATAAAGAAAAGGGGATAAATTTAGTCTTACGTCTAACGTCTTGTTTTCTTTTAATTTAAAAATTTCTAAGACAAATTTTCTGACACGATAAATATAATTTTTTGTTTAAAAGAAAACAAGACGTTAGACGTAAGACTAAATTTATCCCCTTTTCTTTATTGCTATATATCTTTAACTAAATTATTCATAAAAGACTAATTTATTCAAATCACAACATGATTTCAAATACTATCCATGTTAAAATTAAATTTTAAGCTGTTTTCTCTTTACATTCAAGTTATTAGCTGCAGTTTCAATTAGAAAATCGAAATGTTCATGGTCTTCTAAAATTTCTATATAAAAACCTTCTCGTTCTTCAATTTTCATATCATAAATTAAAATAAAATAAAAAATCAAAATGTTCAAAAACTCGTTCGAAATTGATGACCCAGTCTCAAATGCAAGAAGAATAATGCCATATTTATATTCTTCGTTATTGGTCAAGTTTAACAAGCCATTTAATCGCCCAAGATTATTTTCACTGTTTATAGATGCAGATGATGACATCAACATTGGATCAATTTCAGAAACAAGAATCGAAGAGGAATGCCCGCTTACATACCAAAATGTTGTCGAAAATGTAGATTGCAATCGAACAGAAGTGTTTGAATGGTTTACAAAATCGAAAAGCCGGAGTATTGCGGCTCAATCCGATACTATTGAGTGCGAAAACTATATTGGCAACGAACCTGAAGCTATAAAGCTTTATAAAGAATTACGACTAAAACACATATTATGGAAAGATAAAAAAGACCGTTTCTTATTCTATCAATGCAAAACTAATAGAGTGATGGCTGAAAAGTTTAAAAATGCAGTGAATTTGTTGATGAACGGATGGGAATTGGTTGAGTTAGGTGGGATGTATATATTGTTGCCACGATTGTATTCGGAATTCACTCGGAGTTTAATTGAATACAAAATACTCAGCTTATCAAAGCCAGTGTTTATTCAATCGAAAAGCGAAAAAGTAAGTCGATCATGCCAAGTTGAAACTATCGGAGCAAAGCCGGCGTTATTTCGACTAAATTCATTGGATATATTCACAAAGGCAAGGAATATACTGCCAAGTCTGTGTTTCAATTCACGAAAGGGTCCGTATCACCCAATTGGTATGCCAATAGAACAGGACGTATTTTTCAAAATAATGTTTCGAAAATATGTTTGGCCGATTCGATCACACACCACCACCTTTCAAAGCGACTTTTTATTGGAACAATTTGTGAAATTCTCCTATGAAAACATTGTTCTGAATTATCAAGTCGATAGAGATTTATTAATCGACTGGTTTTGCTATGAAAAGTCAAAAACAGTATACGTACAAGATGGAGCTTGTCAAGTATTCTCAAAAGTAACTGAGCCAATTGTTTTTTCTACTTTTTATGCAGATAGACTAATGGATTACAGCTGCCATAATGATGAAACAAGAGAGTACAATGGTCCATTATTTTTTCATGTGTATGCTTGTCGTGATTTGGTCTCAGAATACAACCAGGCACTTGCAATCTTTGGTTCAAGTTGGAAAATAATTCAATTTGACAATCAATTTATCTTAATAAATAAAATCCAACCGTATAATAATATGAAAATAATTGAACATAAAGTAATAAACCCAACATGTCTAAAATCAATGAAACCAAAAATTAAAAAGGATGTTGGCGTACAAACCGATTACAGTGATGATTATCCGTTTTGCGATTCTTTAAAAGATGGACTCTATTGTGAACGCCTGCCTCCAAAACGGTCGTTTGAACCAGATGTTTACAATTTTAAAAGACCAAGAGTGGAGAGAAAATTTCAACCTTAATTTATAATACTATTATTTCACATTTTTTTTTAAAAGCAAAATCAAAATTGAAACATTAATAGATTTATTTTTTTTTCAAAACAACAATAAATAACATAAAATATACTTTTATTTATCGCTTATTAATGTTAAAAATTAAACACTTTTAGTATCTAAATCTTTTAATGAAGACTTTAAATGAAGACTTTTAATGAAAGTAATCAACACAAATAAAAATTAAGTGGTAACTGTGTAGAAGTAAAATAAAATTAAACAATTTAAGTACATAGATGAAGATTACCGTCATTTTGAAAATTAAATGTTTAAACTTTAAAGACGTAAAAACTGTCTAAGTTAAAACTGCAGATTTCGAGTTAGAATATAACAAAATAATTAAAAGTCATACGTATACTGTAAAGAACAGTAGTATTGTATAACTTAGTACAAAATTTCAATTTTGTATTAGAATGGATTTTGTCGAAGAAAAAAGGTCTATTCTTATTAAACTTTTCTCGATTATTAGCTCGGAACCAAAATTTAGTAATATGGACGAGAATGAATTAAGAAATTTCATAAGCTCAGAATTTAAAGAATTCAATTATAGGTATCCAAGTGAACGACTTTTAAGAAACATACTACCCATAACATACGAAAATGTTAAATTTAATTAACATTTTCGTGATAATGAACCGACTTATTTTGTCATAAATGCAGATATTAAGTTGAAAGACAAATTCGATAAGTGCTTAAAATTTTTCAATCTAAAATGGAAAATTGAAAAGATTAACGATGTATTTGTGTTGATGCCATTAAGTTATGAAAATTATTCAAAGTTGGTAATTAAATATGCCCTTTTAAATCGTTTAATGGACAGATTCGACCCAGAAATAGACACAAATGATATTTCAACACAAACTTCAAATGAAGACATTGTCGAAGACTAAATTCAACTTAAATGAAAAAATTTAAATAAAACTATAAAATTTTAAACTTTAATTTTTATTTTTAACCCGAAATATAGTGACTTATAAAAATCAGACAAATAATTATACCCTAAACCCCTAACCCTAACCCTAACCCTAACCCTAGGAAATTAAAGCAAGTTTGTGTGAACCTTCGGTCCGCAATCTTGCAACCCTAAACCCTAACCCTAACCCTAACCCTAATCCTAACCCTAACCCTAACCTGATGGCTGATATTAAAAAAATATCACTAGGTTTAAATAGAACAAATAAAGTAAATAAACTATTAAAAAATAAAAAGCCAACGCTTGATTGTCAAAGCGATTAATTGTTATTTAATTGAAGCTTTTTGTAACTTGATAACTACACATATTTGTTTATCGAAGTAATTGAAAATAAATAGATTCCATAATAGTTAATTGACTGTAAATGTAATTGTCGTCTGGTTACAAGTTTTCGGCACAGTTTCTTATTTTTTCTTAGACGGATAGGAGTTTAGGAACGGTTTATTTTCGCAAGAACTACTGTACAAAAACTATCTAAACAAGAATCTTGTGGTCGAAATACTCGGACAACACAACCTCGACAAAAACGAAGCGGACTTTGTGATTCAACAGTTTTCTGTGTCATAAATTGTTGCAGACTCTTTTGAAAAATCTTTTTTAGAATGCAACGACACGAGCAGTCTGCTGAAAATGGTAAAAAGTTTTTTTTTTTTTGACCCCCCTAATGAAATCAGTTTTTCTAGGTTTTCATATAAGTAGATTACGAATATGATATTGGAAATTGTCGATTAAGATAGTGCTGTCATTTTGCATGACGCGAACCTTACAATGTATTTTATGTAGAAGTCTGAACATTATCTAGTTTAAAAAATACCTGGAGTTCACTCATCAATAAAAAACCATAAGGATCGAGCGAAATATTCCGAATAAAACCAACCATTTCAGAGTTACTTGAGAGGCCAATATTATCGCAAAGTATTTTTGAAGCCATAAGATCGGAAATTTAATCTCTGAAGATCGATGATCAATTTCATTTTTAATTTTGTAAAGTGTCGGTTTCTTTATCGGTTCTTTAGAAAATTAGGTTAAGTTTATAAAAAAAAGTGGAATTTTACATTTTATTTTTATTTACCTTTTCTTTTTAATTCTAATACAATAGAATTTGTGTCAACTGTTGTCCCAACACCTTCTTTAGATAATTTATATGCTAAAAATTTTCGTGTTTCATCAGTGATTCTTAAATTTCGGTTCCAAATCGGTTCATGAGATCGTCTTTCCGAATAAAGAATATCAAAGGTCACAGTGCTGCTGATTTGCTTTTTAATTTCGGGACGAATAAAGCGTAAACAGTTCGGAGCAATACATATGTATAAACCATTCCAAATAAGTTGATTTTTTGTTATTTTCTTAAATTTTAGAAACCAATTATAAACGCATTTGTAATAGCAATTGAATCCAAGATTCCTCAATTTACTATTCATTTCTTCTTCAAAGTCGCTTAAGATATTTGACCTCTTTGAGTTTGTTACGCTTAAATTGGGATTCCTAACTTAACCGTAATTTTCAAAGGAATATAAAATAAAGATAATTCTGGTTTTTATAAGTTTTATTTAAACAATACAGAACGTAAAATTAGTATTATAAATCTAGACTAAAGTTAGTAAAAACTACACAGCTATTTCTACCCATTCTTTATTACGCAATTGTATTACATAACTTTTGTAATATATTCAAGTTGCGTAATACCATATTGATAATCATTACTTTGACAGTTATTAATGGATCCTCTAGATCCCTTATCAATCTGTGGAATGGATTATTATTATTATTATAATGGTTTGAAGATTTATTTGATCATGATTAGATTTGGAATTGACATTAATTAATTTCACAACAATGAATATTAAAACCAGAAAATATTACGTAACATCTCCCCCCCTCTAACAAAAATCCGATTGGTCCTCGAGTCGTTCGTATGTATACGGATTAACATTAAAGAATCCCACGACTTTGTGAACTAACCCGGTTAATTTTATCCTGGGTAATTCATATAAGTACGATTCTGGGCAAAGCAATTCAATGAACTCGTCTATTTTCTTGTACGACGAAAATGGAATACTTTCGATTTCCGAGTCATCCATTGCCAGATTGTTTAAACGCATTTCTTTCGAGAAAAACATCATGTCCAGCAGTTTTGTTATCAGGATCAGAGACTCGTGTTCGAGATCATGAATGAGTCTTTTACATTCAAAGTTGCATAATTGTTTTATAACCCGACCAGCACGTTCGATATAATCTCGTGGTAAGGTTATTCTGCTACAAAAGTAGGTTATTTGGCTTAATTTAGCGTGTTTAGCGTTATACTCACAGTTCATGTTTCGAGAATAGTAAATTAGTCTTTCGAATCTTATCAAATCTACGTCTGGATTGATATCGTATGACTCTATTATAAATAAAATGTATGCCTCTCCAAGGCAAGCGAATTGTCTATACGTGGCGGCCCAAAAAAATTCTTGCAGAATAATCTCAATTTTCATACTTGAAAATAAGCTTCGGCATTCTTTTGTCATTCTATCATCCTGACAATGAAGTATGCACAGTAAATATTTCCTCACTAGAGGACATCTAAGCTCGTATAGTAACTGACAATGATGATAAAAGTCTCGAAAATCTTTGAGTAACATCATAACATTAGCAGGGTGTAGTGCGAGTATGTTATATGGCACATCTATAATTTTTTGAATCACCTTTGTGCTATATGAGAACATCGTTAGGTCGAAAAGTTTTCTCGGACTAAATTTCAGTACATTATAATTTTCAAATTCGTAATAATTCGATTCAGTGAAACCACACAATGTTTTCATGTTTTGATCGTTAATTTTAAAAAATAAAATAGGAAAAAAAGATAAAACAAATATATAAATATCTAATTTAACGCGACATCAATAAAAATAAAAAAAATCATGAGGGCTACTTATCAATCATTTGATAAAACTTTTTGCGAGTGAACTTAGACTGATTGATTTTTTTAATTTACATTTATTTATATTTTCGTTTTTGTAATTTATTAAATTATTCATTTCGATTCCTGCGAAACTTGCTTCGGAATTATATCTCGAGAATTTTGATTTCGACAATCTCCATTCGATTATTAATTTTATGACTTTGACTATTAAAATTACTATAAATATGGCGATTTTTACTGCCCCTATTATAGCCAAAAAATATATAAAATTATTTTTCAAATTCTGAATTATTTTTTCGATTTCTTTTTTTGTTTCCAAAAATTTACTATTTATATTTATATTATTACTTTCTTTAGGAGGATTATAAATAATACCCGAATTTATTTCTTGATTCATTATTTCTTGCATTGTAAATAAAATATCTACGTTTTCCGATAGGATATGATTGTGGGTGAAGTTTTCATTCAACATAGTGTTTGAAAGATAAGTGAAATCCAAAAAGTTAACATTTCTTTCGTCTGTTACTATCGATTTTTCATATTTTCTTGATATTATTCTCTGAGTCGATGGAATTTGAATGTATTGTGAAATCGCTGAACAATCATATCCTTTCGAACTATCACGTATAATACCTTCTGGAGTCAAGTATCCCGTCTTATTAATATTATCAACTGCGTAGATTACCGGTTGGTATTCATAGCATACCGGTTGGTTCGTTTGCGGGATATGTGTTGTGCCAATAAGAATTAATGAGCTTACGTTTTTGCATATACCAGCATAAACGTTCTTCATGTACGAGTAGACAGTTAAATTATTTCCATTTGGTAATGTGTGAGTCAGAAATTCGTTTTCGGTAGTTAAGGCGAATGTTTTCAATATGCTTCTAAGATTTAAGCATTCTTGGTGAATTAAAAGACTTCGATCCACTGCATGTGAATGACTTTCAAAATCAATATCCGCGAGTAAAAGTTCTTTAATTTCGTTGATATCAGCACCTTCAGCTGATTTTTTGTTAACGTGTTCGTTCGTGTAAAGGCCTAAATATACGCCCTCGGTTGTTGAGATTACCTGTAAGTCACAAAAATTTTCAGAGTTTGTTACTTGGAATGCAAGTTTTGGGTATGAAAGTAATATGTCGGGGTTTTTTGCGCCTAGATGAAGTACGAATCGTTCCTGGCTAATTAAATACAAGGGACATTTATGAAATACTGAGTCGTCCCATACAATAATTGAGTCGTGCATTTTACATTGTTTGTGTGATGCCAAACAATTTAAGTTGAACACAATATCGTTACTTGTTTTAGCCGTTGTTAATTTTCGCGAAAGTGTACAAGAGTAGGTTTCAGTAATTACATCGCTAAACCATCTAAAGATAGGTGTCGGATTACTTGTGAATGAGCAATAGTCACCGTCACAATCCATCTTATTACCTTTGCATTTACGCGTTCGATTCAGTTCAAAACAGTCGTCATAGGACATCACACTGTTTTCAGTTCTAAATGATTCATACTTCATTCCAATAAAATTTGTTGATGTCTTGAGAATATGTTTTTTCATGACACAATGCAGACCATGACCATAAACCTCATGTTGAACTTTACCAAAATTGTACATAGGTAAGTGCATCTCGTTTCTGTTGGTAATGGCTAGTTTAAAATTCGTTAAATAACTATTAAGAATGTTATTTCCCGAATCGGGTTTTTCAATGCACATAGTGTTTAAATTTATCAAATTTCTGTTCAGACTTGCACTACAAGCTCTGAAACTACCATTTACAGGCAAAGTTTCTCTAAACATCGATCCTGAAAGTGGAACTTGAGTCGGTTTCTTTGTTGTCTTTGAAGTCTGTCTGCTAAAGAATTTTGTATTGTTCTGAGATATTGGTGCGCAAAAAATCGTCGGTATAATTGATAATAGGAGTATAATTGTAATTGGTGTAAGGAAGTTAATTTTACGTTGTTTTCTTGGTCGAAGTTGAATATTGTTTGTGATCGATTGTTTATATTTATTAACTATTTCCATAGAATTGAAATTTCTTTCGGGAATCCAGGTGGATTCTTTCGTCGGCAGGTCTTTCCATTTTACTAGGAATAACCATTGATTCTCAATGATTTTATGACCTAAAATTTTCTCAATTTCTAGGCTGTCTTTAGGAAGTTCGTCATTATCTTCGACAACTTTAATTTTTTGTCTTGGGATGCTATCAGCTATAACTTCTCCAAGTGCATTTTTAACCTTATAGTTACCTCTTGTGGTGTGATCCGTAATTGTGTATGGACCCTTGAATCTCGGTTCCAGTTTGCTAAGTAGACCTTCACATTTAAGGTATCATTCATTCTTCATTCATTTTACGTCCAAACATAAGTTCCAACGGTGTAAAGTGCGTTATCGAGTGGACTCTTGTCCTGTAAGCTAAAAGCACAAAATTAAGTTGTTCTGGCCAGCTGTCTACGTTTGCTTCAGAATGTTTTCTTAGGCTTTCGACAAGTGTTTGGTTGAATCTTTCTGTCATGCCATTGGTACGTGGATTGTAAGCTGAAGTAGTTATATGATTAAAACCTACTGATTGTTTCAACTGTTCGATAACTTGGTTACAAAACTCTTTACCTTGATCTGATAACACCAAAAATAGTTATGTACTCACGAAGGTGTTTGGCAATTTCTTTTGCGGTCTTAGATTTAATCGCCTTAGCCCACGGGTATTTGCTCAAAGCTTCAACTATTACCAGGATTCCAATGAAACCATCAGCTGTTTCTTTTAATCCAAATACCAAGTCGATTGAAACCCGGTCGAATAATTTTGTGATAACGGTTGCCATTGCAGGATGATATTTTACAATCATTTTATTATTTCGTTGGCAAACGATACATTGTTTGATCACTCTTTTAATTTGGTCCAACATTCTTTTCCAAAAATATTTGTCTTTGAGTGAATTATATGTTGACTCAGTTTGAAAATGACCAAGCGAGTGTGCTTTTTCTATAATACCTCTCCTTTCTTCTGGTTTGGGTATCTCTAATATATTATTTTTATCTTTTATGTATAGTAGTTTATCATTCTTTAGTGAATAATTGTCAGCAAGGCGGCTGATACGTTTTGTTTGTTTTTTACTAATCCCCTTAGTAAATCGTCCATATTGTAAATAATAAAGTAGTGAGTCGTCTTCCCATGGATCTAGTGATCGCTCATTACTTTCATCGTCGTTATTAATTGAATAAATTAAGCTTATCGAATTGAGGGGTCTGCTCAGGGCGTCAACATTAGAGTGGTTGGCCCCTTTTCGATGCACAATCTCGCAATCAAATTCTTGAATAAAGATTGCCCATCTCGTCAATCGAGCATTTGTTTCTTTCATACTTTTGAGCCATAATAGAGCCGAGTGATCTGTAACGATTTTGAACCTAGTACAGTGTAGCTCCTTTCTAAACTTTTTCAGACCGTAAACAGCCGAAAGACATTCCTTTTCTGTAATACAGTAGTTGATTTCGGTCTTAGAAAGTAACCTAGAAGCGTAAGCACAAACATATTCGACTCCATTATCATCTATTTAAGCTAGAATTGCCCCGATCGCGTAACCTGATATATCAACATAAAGAATAAATTCTCGTAGGACATCAGGTAATCGTAAAATTGGATAACTTATTAGTGCCCTTTTTAACTCGTCAAAGGCATTTTGACATTCTTCTGACCAAATAAATTTTACGTTTTTACCTAGTAACGCGAACATAGGGTGTGCAATTTTTGAAAAAGCTTCTACAAATCTTCTATAATATGTTGATAGCCCTAAAAATGATTGAAGTTGTTTCACATTTCGTGGTGGCTCTCTTTTTTCTATTGCATCGATTTTTTCAGTATCCATCATTACTTGGTCTTTACTTACAATGTGTCCTAATATTTTAACTGCACCATACGCATTTTTCCGCGTTGACCTTTAAATTTGCTTCAATGAGTTTTTGAAACACAGCAAGTAAATGCTTGATATGTTGCTCGAGCGTTTTTGAGTGCACGGTTATATCATCTAGATACACTTCGACGAAAGGGAGATTCCCAAATACCATGTTCATGATACGACTGAACTCAGCTGGGGCATTTTTTAAACCAAAGGGAAGTCTAAGAAACTCATAATGTCCGTCAGGGGTTTAAAAGGCCGTTTTCTCTACTGAACCCGGATCCATTTTAACCTGCCAATATCCTGACTTAAGGTCAATTACACTAAACCAAGTTGATCCTTTAAACCTATCTAGAATGTCCAAGATGTTTGGGATAGGCCATTGTTCAGCGACCGTTATGCTATTAAGTTTTCTATAATCGATGCATAGTCGCCAGTTTCCGTTTTTCTTCGGTACATTCTTATTATATCGGCTTTTAACATTTTGTTAATTTCTTCCCTTAAATATTTACGTTCTGCTTCCGATTTACGATAAGGAGGCGTGTAAATCGGCGATTGATTTGGATCATCAATCCTTATTTTATGTTCTAAAACTGAACACTCACCCAATTCGTCTATGTCGTTTGCAAACATTTGTTTGGCTGCCTTCCGCAGACCATTAAAGGGTTTCAATTCACTAGCATTTAAATCGCTAGTAAGTACCATTTTTATGTTTGATAATTCCCAGAAGCTATCTTTTTCTACGTCGACGTCATCATTTTCTACTTCTGACAGGAATATATCAACCGTATCACAATCGAGAGTTAAACCACTCTCATTTACAACTCCCTTACTCTCATTCTGGAAAGTTAACTTAGCCTCCGACGGAAATATTCCGCATTTTGTTTTATAAAACCAGTCTAAACCTAAAAGTACATCATGATCATCGTGATCGAAAACTACGAACTCCATTTCACAAGTATGGTTGTTAACATTCACACTTAAAGGGTAAGTTTTTCCACTTACTTTAGTAATTACGCCAGTTTCTGTTTTGATTTGAAGGACGAGGGGATTATCTCGATATTATTTTTTATAGCGCTATCGTGGTTTAATACAGATACTGTAGCTCCACAGTCTTAACCCACTTTGAATTGAATACCGTTTATCTCAGCCGTTGTCGTTAAAATATGTTTAGGACCCCCGTTTACGATGTTTATATTTTCAGTATCCTCGGATCCAGATTCTGATTCGACGACAATATTATTAATATTTTTTAGTTTTACAATGCATTTATTGGCGTAGTGTCCTTTCTTTTTACATCTGTGGCAAATGACTTCTTTCGTATTATACGACTTTTTTTTATCATTTGGATTAAAGACTTTTTCGCGTTCGTTGTTATGCGTATTATTATTGTAATTTTTATTATTTGCAAACTTGTATCCGTTTTTGACAAACTGTGGTTTGTTCTTATTATATGTTTGTGTTTTTGGAAAGAAGCGATTATTTTTGGTTGAAATGTAATTAATTCGATTTGTCTCACGCTCTTGTTCCAGCTTAGTTGCTAAGCTAATGGCTCGATCTATTGTATCGATATCACGGCATTTAATTTCTGTTCTGGTTCTTTCTTTGAGACCCTTGACGTAGTGATAAAATTTATCACCTTCATCCATAGATTTAAAATGAAAAACGCATTTGAGAAAGTGTTGCGTGTACGCATCAATAGTCATTCCATCCTTGTGGACAAGTGAAGCCAATTCTGAACGATATCTGTCAGCTGCGTCAGGCTTTGAATACATTTTTCTTAGTTCCGCTTCATATTGGTTCCATCTTTTATTTGAATTGATAAATTCTTTTAATATGGTGAATGGTAAATTCTCGACGAAAAGTAATGCGTGACTAAGTCGATCATCGTAACCGATTTGAGCTCTAATGAAGCCTTGATTGATTGCGAACAACCAGTCATCAACATCTTCGTTTGCTTGACCTTTGAATTTTTGAATATTCACTTCCAATTTTTTAACGTTTGTGTGTCCGTAGTCTGTTTTAGGGAAAGTATGGACTATACATTTTCTGTCGTAGAAATTCGGGTGCCGTTGGGGTGACCAAGTTTCTTGACATTTCGTATTGTCTTTTTGAGATGTTTTGTTCGGTTTCTAAATCAGATGTATAGGTTTTGTCTACCGTTGATTGGAATCTTACGCATTTTTGGTCTTCGGATGTTTTTGGAGTTAGCATCTCAGCATCATTTTCAGTTATTAATTCCGATTTTTTGCTGCATTCATTATATGCCGCTAAATTTCCGAATTGGATACTCATCTTATCATTGCCATCAAATGTCTTTTCGAAATCGGTATTATTAAAGGCAAGTTTGTAGTTGTCCTTATTAGTTTAATATCTGCCATCACTATTACCATTTTCTATAATATATTCCAAACTCTCGATAGTTTTCCTTTGTTTGGTGACTACTTTTCTAAGATCTTCCAGTTCGTTTTCCAAATTTCCTTCTAAGCCTTTCGGGAAATATCAGCAAACCACATTGTTTTCAACGCTTTTTTTCAGCCAAAGCTTTGTTGATGTCTTTTGTATTGTTGACTATATCACCCTTATTTGCCTTGCTTTTTACCAAGTCTGAAATCTCATTTATCGCGTTGGAATAGACAATTTTTGTGCTATCCAGGATATAGGATAACTTCTTTAAATTGTCCCAAGTCATTTTTGATAATGTTGTCCAGTTTTCGATGTTTATCTCAATTTCATCCTCACTAGGACTCTTCTTGTTATGTGATTGTGATCGTTTTTTTCCGCTCATCTTTATCTTATCTAATCGTTTTTTATCGCTGCTACCAAATATGTTACGCTTAAATTGGGATTCCTAACTTAACCGTAATTTCCAGAGGAATATAAAATAAAGATAATTCTGGTTTTTAAAAGTTTTATTTAATCAATACAGAACGTAAAATTAGTATTATAAATCTAGACTAAAGTTAGTAAAAACTACACAGCTATTTATACCCATTCTATATTACGCAATTGTATTACATAACTTTTGTAATATATTCAAGTTGCGTAATACCATATTGATAATCATTACTTTGAAAGTTATTAATGGATCCTCTAGATCCCTTATCAATCTGTGGAATGGATTATTATTATTATAATGGTTTGAAGATTTATTTGATCATGATTAGATTTGGAATTGACATTTATTAATTTCACAACAATGAATATTAAAACCACAAAATATAACGTAACAAGTTGAAGACGTTGAATTTTTTAAAATCAGTTAACTCAAAATCGATCGAAATTGAATTTAAAACCTCTTTTTTCTTTTTTGATTTTAATTAATTTTCAAGTCGTCATTACTTTCTTTAAAAATTTTTTTAACAATTTCGGAATAGTTATTTGTATTTCTCTTATACCAAGTAAAAAAGAGAAAGGCATCTGTATTACTATTTTTTTGTCGATATAGTAAACACACACTTACCCTAACACGATGAGAATTCTTAAGAGTTCTAAATAGCCAATTCATGCCTATTTCACAAGAAATGAAACCAAAAAAAAATTTATAACTCGAAAATTTATTTTATTTGAAAAAAATTAATTGAATGATTTAAAGTATAATTTGAAGAATTGGAAGTTTCCAAAGGTTTTTAACAATATCTTATTGTTTATACTAAACACTGGTAACTTTGGTAACAAACGAAAATTATTTGGTTCAAACAAAAAAGAAAAAAAATTAATAACGGCATTTCAAAACTGAAATTTTGCACTTTTCACATTTAAGTGAACGGCCAAAATGGACTTTGACACCATGATCATTTAAAAACTCATTTCCGCATAAAGGGCAGTACTTAAAGCTTAAAATAAGAAAATTGACTTTGGAGAAAAAATTCGAAAAAATTACTTTTAAACCGAGTGGCAAAATCTTTTTAACATGAGTTTCTGTATAGATTGAGCTACTTTTCTCGTACTCATTCAATCGCCTAATCAATAAAAATGATAAGAAAAGCCTGTTAATCAAAAACTCTACAAATACAAACCATTTTAACATCTCGATTTGAGATTCACGATTCTTAATTTCAACAAGCCCACAATTGATTATTTTATTTTTATCGTATTCGAAATCAAAAGAATTTTTTAGATTAGAAAGTTCAGTTCGAGAGCTAGTATCTGAATTTAATTGAGCGAAGATTAGGTTTAAAATCTGGAGTTAATGCTGAATCTTATTATTGTTTATTTACGAATCGCGAAGCTTAACGACTGTCAGATTGTACTCGGTGTGAAGACAATCGAACAGTATCTTCAAATCATTACACTTTTTTTTCGGTTCTTCATTTGAAGACAAAAGCATGTTATGCCTTGATTTGACATCATCAAGCTCACTGTCTTTCGACTCTAGTATTTTTGTCAAATACTGATAGTTCATTTTGAGTGACTCGAAGGATGTTCTCAAAGAGCTATAAAGGATTTGCATTGAAAGCGTTGCCTCCAAATATTATGAGAATAAATTTAAAAAAAAAAAAAAAATTTTTATTTTTTTAAATTCTGACCATTTTCTGTTCACCCAGAAGTTCAAAAAAAATTTTGACTTTTACCAAGACCAAAAAATTGTTCAAAATAAAATAGAAAATGACAGAATAAACTAAACAATTGTATTAAAAAAAACAAATTAACAAAATACAGAAACTAATGTAAAAATTAAAAAAAATGAATTAAAAATTTTTAAGTCAATCATGTATTGTATAATAAAAAAAATCTAAAATAAACGAAAGGTAATCTCAAAAAATCAACTTTTTTATTTTATTGAGTTGGTCTCTTCCATCGACCAAAAATAGACCTTTAATCCAATTAGCCTCGACAAACTCTATTAAACCAAGACCACTAATCGAATTTGAATCGGAAAAAACAACTTAGCAAAGTCCCGTAATCGAACCCGTCAAACATTTAAACATTACTCTTAAATGTATAGGACTCGACCAAAACAACCAAGCATGGACTCTAATTCGATACAATTTGATCTTAATCATCCCAAGCGTTCAGGAGTCT
This sequence comes from Brachionus rubens, assembly GCA_022207745.1. NCBI lineage: Eukaryota > Metazoa > Rotifera > Eurotatoria > Ploima > Brachionidae > Brachionus > Brachionus rubens. The sequence goes on along the minus strand of JAJVHD010000040.1, from coordinate 748,538 downwards.
TAATCAAATGGAATTAACCTCGGCCAACTTAACCTCCATATTAATCAAATGGAATTGCCCTCGGCCAACTTAACCTCCATACGAACCTTCACTTGTCTTTTTACTTTTTTAGATGAATATAAACGAATTGTATTTAGATCAACCTGTCAAATTCGAATTGAATGGTTTGTATGATATTACTTGATATAATTTTTTTTTTGTTTGCTTTTTGTATTTTTAACTTTTAGGCCGTTTTCAACTTGCCAAGATTTGGACAATCTCTCGAAAGAGCGTCGAGGTGACTTGGAACCTAAACAATATAAGATTCTTTCGTAAAGTTAAAAAACAAAAGCTAATTTTTGTGACCAATGATGAGTTTCTGAACAAAATAAAACCTATACAGACCTTAATTTTCCCTTGGTTGTTAAAATTATTTTTTACTTTTCTTCTTATAGGATTGTTCACGTTAATATTTCTTGTTGAGGTTGAGGAAAAGCTTTTTGAGTTAGAAGTGAATTATCAAAACTGTAACACAGAATTAGTTAGACTTTTTCAAAAGTTGGATTTGTTTGGTTTTTTCAGTTCAAATTATGGATGTTTTAGGAGACCAACTTTTTGGACGGTAAAAATATATAAAATCAATTTAACTACTCAATTTATTTAATTTTACTTTAAAGGCTTTTTCAAAACAAGCAAAATATTTTACAACATTTTTCACTGATTTGGCAGGCTCATCTATTGATTCATTTATTGCAGCTATTTCTTTTACAAATATTTTAAAAGTTGTTGGTTTTTAGTGATTGTTCAATTATGTTTATCTATGGTGAATCTGTTTAGAAGATACTTTCTATTTTGATTTTTTAAAAATAGTTTTTTTTACTAGAGAATATTTTTGCTTTAAAAAATCTTTATATTAATTTTTGAATGATTACCAAGACTTTTTTGAAGAATTAAGTTATTAATTTATTATTGTACATAAATGTTTAAACAAAACCAAAGACTTCTCCTTGTTGAATTTATTAATAAAACAAAAATAAAACTAATAAAATTTTAAAGTTGAACTCATTTTTTTTTTCTTCAAATCTTCTCCTTGCAAACCATTGTAAAATTTTTTTCTCATAAAAATCAAGGGTTTTCGATAAGTTGCTTAGCTGCTTTTTGTTTGGATTTACAGAAATTGATTCAAAAAAGTTTTTTAAAACTAATCTTGCATCTATTGATAGGCGTTTTTTCAAATCAAACTGTTTCCTTTTTGACTTCCTTCTTCTGTTTTTAAGCCATTTTGCAACTTGTTTGACAGTTAAATTGCATTTTCTTGCAAGATCAATTTTTTGTTTTGCTGAAGCACATGGATCGCCTGAATGTTCAATAAACCATTCTTCAAGAAATGCAACAGTATCATAATCATAATTTTGAGTTTTAGCTTAAAAATTTTTTTTAACCCTTTGAAGGAAATATAATTTAGATAATTTACTTGATGATCTTTTATTTCTTTTAGCAAAATACTTTGAATTTATATCTGAAATTCCATTCAATGAAACTTTTGCTATTTTGCGAGTTAAATTGAAAGCCAATTTGGATGCCTTCCATCCGAAACGTAACGAATGAAAAAATATTTTAGCAGCAGAACTAGCAGATACCAAAGCGGAATTCATTTTCTTAAATAAAACGAATCTTATTTCTAAAAAAAAAATGGACTAATTTCGAATTGTAATCATAATTTTATGCTCTATAAATTACTATTTTTTATTATTTGTAAAAAATTAAAAATTAGATTTAAGACCTATATTCTTTTCGAATGAGCCTTTTTCATAATGTCTTTATACATTCTTAGTCTTTAAATAAATATAAGATGGACTCAAAACGAATTTTTTCATGATAAAAATTATATTTTTTTTAAGCCGAAAAAACATCGATTTACCCTTAAAAAAAATTTTCGATAGATGTAAAAAAAATATGACCACTAGAGTATTTTTTTTTCTTTCTTTTTTCTCGTTGGTTTCTCAATACCAAGGAAGGTTAACAACGACGACCACTACAAGTCGCCCAACTCCAATTCAAGAATCTCAATCTTCTACAGTGGTAACCATTTCTACTAGTGAAACAAATATAAATACATCTTACTTTAGACCAAACGTTTTTGGAGCCATAGAAAATTTTGAAATCGCTCCAAACTATACGTTTAACTGCCATGAAAAATACTTGCCGATTTTTTTTTTAATTCATTCAATCGATAACCAGACTGAAATTTCATTTGGATTTTTGAATCCTAACGGTAATTTAGAAGATTCACAAAAGTATTCTCATCATTGTAGGAAAATTAGAAGGTAAAAAAATTGTACCATTTTTTTCATTTCATTTAAATTAAATTATGTAAATCTAAGATTTCATTTGAACGAAAAACGAGTTCATATTTCAATTGATGACCATTTCGAAGTTGTTCTTAAGAATAAAGCCGAAACAAGAATTCAATCAGAACTTTTAATGAACTTAGATTTATTATATTTTTTAGTTCATTTTATGAGCATTTATGATAAAGAGAATAATGCAATATTATATTTAAAATGTTTTAAGGTAATCATTTTTTAATTAAGATGAATAAATATTTAAACAGAATTTTTTTTTTAAGGAATTTTTGTTTTGGATTGTTATTTGGAAAGCAGCAAAGTTAATTTTTTTTAAAATTCAATTTTGGTATGATTGTTTTTCTTTCTTGATTGAAGAGGCATCCAAAAATTCAGTTTTAATTGAGAAAAAAATGTCAAAAAAAAAAATGTTAAATTCATATTTTTTCGTTTTTCTTTAATAGTTTATAGTTTATTTAATTTATATAAAATGGCACAATAATTGATACACACTCTTGGTGTTGTATCTGTGAATTACTTTATATAAGGTTACAACGGTACAGATTTTAAAATTAAGAAATAAATAAAGTTGAGGAAGTACCATTAAAATAATAAAAAAAAAAAAAAAAAATTATGTTTTGTTTGTTTTTTTTGGCAATTGTAAGGATTATATTTTTGTGACATGGAATGATCTCATATGTGTTTTTGTACCGATCTTTGCTTCAAAATATTTCCCACAACTAGTACACTCTGTTTTAGGCTTAATCGACTTTTTCTGCATTATTTTCTTTCGTTGTTTTTGTAGAATTAAATAAATTTTTGTTGCTTTCGTTATCTCTTAGAATTCTGATACTTTTTTGTACAATACTATCATTGTATGTGTTTGTTTTAGCCGGTCATGTTTTGAAGCAAAAATCAGAGTTAGATCTGTCGGTGTTTTGATATTTATGGAAACTTCGTTATTTGGGTCTGCGAGGAGCTTTGATACTTTTTTAAGGCTCATTGTTTCAATTCGTTCCACCGCATCGACTAGATTGTATTTATTAAGTGCTTCGTTTTTGGTGATACCTATGATTCTCAGGATTCGCTTCTGCAGATCGCCGATTTCTGTTTTGATTCCTTTACTTGCCATAGAGAGCACCGGGCTGTTGTAGTCAAGGTGGCTTAAGACTAAGCTTTTATAGACAGTCACCAAAATTTCTTTACTAAATCCAAACCGTTTGAGTTGTTTTATCAAGAATGGGATGTGACTCGTGTTCTTTTCGATATGCTCCCACTGCTGACCCCAGTCAAGTCTGTTGTTAATTTCGATAGCTTGGTATCGATACGATTCTACGACTTGTAGTTCTGTGTCATTTAGGCAAAGGCTTGGTGGTGTATCTGAGTCTTTTCAAGACGAAAATACAATTTTACATTTGGTTGTGTTCAGTCGCATTTTATTTTCCGCACACCATTTTTGAACTCCATTTATAATTTCTTGTGGTAGTTCGCTACAGGCTCTTCCAATTATATGACTTAGGAAATCATCAGCGAATTTTTCAATATTGGCTTCTTTCGGGAGGTATTCGTTTATATCTGAGATAAAAAAAGGAAAAGAGTCGGTCCGAGGACACTCCCTTGGATAACCCCGGCCTCAACTTGTTTCCATTCTGTTTCAGTTCCATTCAGGTAGACTCGTTGTTTCCTGTTAGTAAGGTATGAAGCTATCCATGATATCAACCATTCGGGTAGTAACTTTCGTAATTTTTTAAGCTGTTTCTCATGTTTCACAAGGTCAAATGCTTTGGCAATATCAAAGAAAATAGCTAGAAAAGATTTCTTTTGGTCAAAGCCATACTTCAGTCGTCAATTAATTTTATTATGGTATCCATTGTTGATTTTCCTGGTGGAAATCCATGTTGTTTATTCGTTTTCAATATTTGTTTAGTTTTTCGTATTCTTTCAAATACTTTTGATAGAATAGATGTGACTTTTGGGATCGGAGTAATGTTAGCGAGTTTCCATTGGCTAAAATATCAGCAATTTTTAGGCGCGAAGATTTTAACAGTCTTGCCGACAGATTATCTTGACCGGTTGCACTTATTTTAATTTGCTCCAGAGATTTGATGATTGTTGAATGGTTAAAAATGCGTTCATATTTTTGATTTTTACTGATAAAACCATTCAGATCTGGTTGAGTTTCTCAATTCCATACGTTGTAAAACCCTTCATTTAGGCTTCTTGCCAGCCCTGTGTCTGTAAGTTGTTCTTTTGGTGCTTTTCTATATTTTCCCACTTCTTTCCACTAGTCTGGTTTACCAACAACGAACTTATTTCGGAACAAGTCTTTTTTTCGCTTTCTGATCTCGTACCTAATTTTGTTTGATAAGGTTTTATGTTCGTCTTTTTCGCTCCTGTGGTACAGCTGTTGTCTTTGCTTGATCATATTCTTAACTTCGAGCGTCATCCAGGGCTGGTCTTCTCTGCTTTTGATCGTCTTTATCGGTTGTGATATGTTTTCGGCATTCAGTATCTGGTCGTAAAATTCATCTGTTGCTCCTTGGATGTCTGATTTTGCTTTTTCAGTCGTCTGTTCCCAATCAATGTTTCGTATGCAATGAACAGTATCTGCTATTTTGCCGCTTCTGATAAGTTTCTTCGTTACAGGTGTTTTCGAATCGTTAAAGCTCAATATTGGCGGGATGGCCAGAACGACTGAATGATCGGATTCACCTTTAGCTGGCCAGTTTTCTATTTTGTAGCATTTTGGAGCGTTTGTGATAATAAGGTCTAGGCACTTCAGACCTCTTGTAGCTGCTTGATTGGCCTTGTACTGTTGGAAAGATGAACAGAGTTTTGAAATGTTCGCTCCATTGAAATTCCCGGCTATTATAAAAAGGGGCTTGTTACCTTGTGTACAGTTAGCAGAGACCATCTCGAGTTGATGGTGCAACTGCCAAATAGCTGCATTTTGGTAGTTTATTTCGAAAAGCTCTGGCCATTTTGATTTCGATATTTGGTTGGTCTCGGTCTTTTACCCAATCCGGCGTTTCGATCTGCTTAGTCTCAATGGGGGAGCACCTTTCGGAGAACTGCTTTTTGACCATTACCAGTGTTTCACCGCCACGACTATCTGCTTTAGGTCTAGGAGCACTTATTTTGTGGTATTTCCGGTCCAAAGATCTCTTTATGACATCGTTGTTTTCGGGGGTGTTCCAGGTCTCCGTTATTCATATTATGTCAGCGTCTGTATCCTCGACTAGTTGGTTAACGCACTCGATTTTGTTGACGATTGATCTAACGTTTGTGGGGATTATCGTTGGCAATTTGTTAGTTGTTTGAGGGATGAACGGCTTAGACAGCACAGAGAGAGATTTTAGTTTAACTCTTTTGGCTAATCTTTCTTTTCATCGTCTTCGTCTCGCTTGATATTGGTTGTTTCTCTCTCTTTTTTTTGCTTGAGTCTAGTCGTATTGCCTTTGCCTTGAGTTTCTGAAGATTTTTTACTCTATTAATCTCTTCCATACATTATGTTCGAGGCCATTGCTAAGGGTTTTAGGTCTTAGGCTCATGAGGAAAGATGGTTCTAAACACATTGTGCCTTTATTTTGTTGAGTAATTCAATTTATTATATTATAATTTATGCGAATAGGACTTAAGTCGTTTAATTGATAGAAAATTTTCGCGCTAAAACCGTTAAATCTAACGTTTCAAATTTATCAATTTTTAATATAAATTATTCAATAAAATTTTTTTAATTCTAAGTTTTTCGCTTTTAGATTTTATCTTTAGATTTAAACCCGAATGGTGAATAAGCTTGTTAAAACCACATTTTAATCACATAAAACTGTTTTATATGCAAAAGGAAAAATTCTTGTAGTAATAGGTTAAAAATTGTCAAAGAAGATTCGATAATACTAGCTTTTCGAAAATATCGAATTTTCATCAAAAAAGGGACAAGGTGTTGTAAAAACCATTTAGATAACGAAGGGAATTTGAAAGAAGAGATCTTCCAGTCGATTAAAATTAAATATGAATATAAAGACTCTCGAGAGTTAGTTTTTTTTTAATGATCATCCGAAAAAGAGAAAACTTTATTTGAACATTTCGAAAACATAGAAATATTGGACGATAATGACTGCTTAAAATTCACTGGCTGGACAAAAGAAGAATTTCTTCGATTTTCGAGATATATTCATAGTATAAATGACTTAAAAGGAAGAAACAAAGAACAGCTGATTGCTCTCTTTCGATATTTGCTTCGTGAAGGGCTTGACCAATTCTCACTTTCACTAATATTTGGTAATAATACTAGTCAAGCTCAAATAAGCGAATACCTCACCCAAATACGCGAGGCAATCTACAAGGATTTTGTTCCTTTTTTTCTAGGCTGCAGAAAAGAAAGAAATTTTTTTCTTCAGCATAATAATAAAATTGGAAAAAACCTTTTCGATTTAAAAGATGATGATCTGGCCATTGTTGTAGATGGCACTTATACACGAGTAGAATAAAGTTCAAATAACCAATTTCAGTATAGTTGTTGGAGTTCGCAAAAGAAAAATTTATTAATAAAACCTTTTAATATTTGTTGTGCAGATGGGTATATTATTGAATGCTTTGGGCCATTCGAAGCTTTTGAAAATGACGCGAAAATATTTAAATATATTATAGAGACTGATAAAGATTTAAAAAGGATCTTGTTGCCGAACAAAACAATTGTTTTTTTAGATAAAGGTTTATTTCTCTTAAAATCCATGTTAAAAATATTTTTTTTAAAAATAATTATTTAAAGGGTTTCAAGACATTATACGTATGCTAAAAGATGAATACTTTTTTATAACGAAAATGCCAACATGCATCCAGTTGGAAGAAAGTAATTCAGAATATTCTCTGCAATTAAATACAAAACAAACTAGTGATACGAGACTAGTAACAAAAGTATTAGTTTAAAAAATTATTTTTCTTATTAATTTTTAATTCAAAATTAAATTTTTAGTGTCGATTTATTGTTGAGAAACAAATTGGAATTATCAAAAGTTTTAAAGCACTTGAAAACATACGAAATACCCAAGCTGGTTATATTCAAATTAATTATCCTGTTGCTTGTGCAATGATAAATTTTACACATAAACCAACATGCACAGATAAACAAAATTCAAAATGTATTGCGACGAAACTAAAGGAAAGGGCTAGAATCCAATAAAATAGACTAAGTTTTTTGATAAAAAACAACTAGACACAAAGGAAATTATTCCTGAAGACCTAAAATTAATAACTGATTTTCCTAAATTAAACCCAAAGAAATTGATAAAAAAAGTTTTTATCGGCACTTTTCAGTTAAAACAATCAAAAAGTTATATTATCGATATTATCAAAAGTAATAAAGGGTATTTTGTTGCTGAAAATCTATTGAAAAAAATAAAAAATAGTTCAAAAGATAATGCAAAAACAAAAATTATTGCCTTGGAAATGATTTCTAGACATAGAAGGAGTGAAAAAAAGACCAATAGTTTTAAAAACAATAATTATATTAAAGAATACAGAAATACCTACAATGTTTTTATCGAATATATACCATTGCTTAATAAGTCAAAATCAATAAAGGGTAATTTTGTTAATAAAATTAAATAACTAATAAAAATATCAGAAATTAAAAATTTATCTTTTAAGGTTATGTTTGTAGTTGTAAAACAGGATTGAGAGTGGCTGGCTGTTGCACTCATCTAGCAGCAGCTACTTACTATTTGAGTTATGCAAAATATCATTCGATTAAGTTCCCAGCTGAACATTTAAATTCTATATTTATCGATAAAAAAAAACTTCAACTACCAAATAAACCAAAATATGTTCGTCACAAGAGAAAAAATTTTAAAGTGTTAGATAACGATTCAAATGATTCAGAAGATTCTGATTCAGATCCTCCGCCTGGACCAACGAGAGAAATAAACGAACAAGAAAAATCAAAAAATGAAGTTAAAAAAAAGAAATCTATTACAATTAAAACAACGGTTCAAACTTTTAATATTCAAACTTTTCGCACTCATATTCCTAAATGGGGTGGGAATATGATTTTTAATGGAAACAATATTGGTTCTTTCACTAATGAATTACCAATTCGGTATTCGTCAACGATCAATATCTTTGTTTGGTACTGAATTTGATTTTTTTATTAAATACATTGTTGAATTTCAGAGGCATTCCATTATACAAATATGCACAGAAAATTGTATAAGAAATAATACTGAGTTCTCGAATGATTCAGAAAATATTTTTTTGAAAAAAACCGGGGATTCCGTGTGAATCTATTCAGGAAATATTAATAATTGTACGAGTTGTAATTCTCATACGACAAGCAAAATAAAATTTCGTAATGAACAACCATTTTTGATGATACAAACAATCAAAGCAAATATAAAATAAATGATCTACCAAAAGAAATTGATATTGACAATCAAAGTTTCAGTTTTTTGTGTGGTACTGTACATAGAAGGAATCATTTTTTGGGAATTTTTGAAGTTGAAAATGAGTTATTCTTGGTCGATGATTTAAACCAAAAGATGAGGAATATCAAAAATATTGATTCAAAAAACGAAATGAATTTGTTTGTTTCTTCAACATTTTATTATTTAGATTGATTTAATATTTTTATTTATTTAAAATTATTAATTTTAATTCATTAAACTTTTAAACGCAACTTTTTCTTTTTAATACATTTTTACACTCAAAAAAAACGGAAATTTACATTTTTACAAAATTATCGGAAAAAAACAGTCAGGATCATTTTTACAGAAATTTTTAAAAAATAAAAATGAGAAAAAAAAGATCCTTTGATCAAACATTTTTCAAAGTTTCAAAAAACATATATATTCTAACCATTGATACAAACATTAACAAATCCTGAAACTGTTTAAGTTTTTTAGAAATACATTAACAATGTCTCATGTCAAAAAACAAACAAAAACTTTTAGTCATTAAAAACGGCATGTAAATAGTATATTTCTCCTTCATCTGTGGATTCTTGATTTGTTACATCTGCCGACTTAAAAGATCTGCCACTTGAAGAAACGTCAGAAGAAGATGCTTTTTCTAGATGGATATGATTGATAATATCAGTTAATGATTCATCATCTGTAATTTCAGTGATTCCTTGATGGGGTTCTACTGTCATATTTTCTTCAATTGTCTCATACTCCTAAATTGTTTTTAAAATACAGTAAAGTTATTACGTACCAGCTAACATACAGTATCGTACCGTACGTTACAATGTCGTCCTTTACTTAAATATGCTACATATTTAAACACATAGAAAACTTTAAGAACAGACATATTTACCAATTTAATTCTAGGGATTAGGTGGGTTTGGGTAACCGAAAAAAATCAAGTTTTATGTATGGGTAGGGTAAAGGTACCCAGAAATGTAGAATTTTGGGTATGGTTTTGGGTTCCGATTTGCGTTACCTGGGTAAATTTGCCTAAAACTTAAATAATTGCCGAATAAAAAAACTCAAAAACAAACCAAATATCCAATTTTTCGGCTAACCCAAGCCAAATCCATACCCAAAATCCTACATTTCTGGGTACCCTTACCCTACCGGACGTAAAACTTGATTTTTTTCGGCTACTCAGGCCCACTCAATCCCTGAAAATAAATGGGAACATAGTCTGTTTTAGAATAAAAAATTTTTTTTAACCAAACAATGGTACTGTAAGAAACGGTTGGAGCTTTTTTTCAGTAAGTATACTGGAATAGTTGATTCATCAGTTGTAATGAATTGATTTCCTTTATTCGAATCTGAAACTACGTAATCTTCAATCGTCTCATACTCATGATTCTAAAAGCAAAAGTTTAAAGATGTTCCAACTTGTTCCTGCTTTGATTTTCAAATCTCAATTGACAAGCATGAAGTTGAGAAATAACATAAACACTTTCCCGATCATTCCAATATTCATGATCATCCTCTGAGATTTAAAAAAACAGAAATCGTAAAACCAGTTAAAAAAATTACTATGAAAACCAAAACTTGATCGTTAATAGGAAAAACCTCAATTTCTAAATATTCATCCTATTAAATTAAAATTGAATTTAACTTAAAATAATTATTAACTTGAGTAAAATCTGAAAAAATACTTTATTTTTGTTTCTTTTATGATCCGGTTCTGTTATAAACGTTATTAATCTTACTAGAAATAACGATAGAATAGAAACTAACACAAAAACTAGAGACGCGAAAATCATTTCAGCTACTTCTGAAGAGTTTGAAAGGGGTCTAGATAATGATTTGGTTTCGATTTTGAAAGTTGTGACTGAAACAGTTGGTTTTGAAATAGATGAATGATTTGTTGTTCGGGTTTGAAAGTTTGAGTGATTTGTGGTTGAGGACGAAGTGGTTCTGGTTATATGGGTTGACCGCCTCGTAGTTCGATTTTGATTACCTGAGATTGTTTGGTAGACGATAAAATATAGATAGTTATTGATTAACTGAAACGAACTAATTTGGGTCTCAATTTTTTGGCCAATTTTTTTTTGATCACTGTAGATCAAAACTTTAGCTGTTGATTTTGTTGTAGCTTCGGTTGATGATGTCGAATCCTTAGTGGTGGTTTTACCCTTAGTTGTTGTGGTTGAACGTTTGGTGGTCGCTGAGGCTGTTTTAATTGAGACAATCGGGGTCATTGGAGCTCTGGTTGTTGTAGATGAAGCTTTTGTATTGGTTTGGGCTTGGGTTGTTGTTGTTGAAGCTATGGTAGTTAGAGCTTCGGTAGTTGTACTTGACAACTTTTGAATGAAGGCGATCCTTCCTGAATTAATAAAATCTTTATAGTTAACAAACATCTTCTAAAAAATTTTATTGATGAGAAAAATGTGTTGTGCTTTTGGGTTTTAAAAAAACTGAAAACTTTTAATTTGTCTGCTGTCAATGACTTAAATATTGTACTAGCTGTAGTAGTTCTGCTTATTCCTACTCGTAGTATATTAAGAGGGTACTCGTAGTATATTAAGAGGGGACTATATTAAGAGTATGAATTAGCAGAACTACTACAGCTAGTTTAATATTTAAGTCATTGACAGCAGTCAACTTAAAAGTTTTCAGTTTTTGAAAAACCAACGTACCATCGGTACAGTTGGTAGTTTTGTTAGTACAAAAGAGAAAAAAAAATTTTTACAAAAAAATCACAAGCAGTTTATACACATATGTTTATTTTTAAATATTAGATTTAAATTCATGAGTTCAATTGTTTAGTTTATTTTGTCATTTTCTGTTTTATTTTTAGCAATTTTTTGGTCTTGGTAAAAGTGAAAACTTTTTTTTGAACTTCTGAGTGAATGGGTATTGGTAATAATATAAAAAACAAAAAAAAAAATTTTTTTTTTAAATTTATTCTCAAAATATTTGGGGGCAACGCTTTCAATGCAAATCCTTTATAGCTCTTTTCGACCTGGATTAAGGGTTGGTTAATTTTTGAATTAGCATCTTCGAGATGTTGGCTTAAAGACTGAATTATCCTTATAAAAATTTAAAATTAGAACGATCGATCGAACTGTATCTTCAAATCATTATCCTTTTTCTCGGATCTTCATTTAAACCCATTTGACATCATCAAGCTCACGGTCTTTCGACTCTGGTTTTTCAATTAAATTATTTCTCTCGAAAACCTGTTTGTTTTTCAAATCTTAATTTTCCATTTCAACCTCAAAACACTTTTTCTTTAGTTTTTCGAGTTCTTGATTGTTTACAATTTGAACACACTTGTTGTCGTTATCATTTTCAAAACCATTTATAATTTTTCCAAATAAAGGAAAGTTTTCCAAAACCAAGTGTTTGTTTCCGCTTTTCGAATTACCCAATCCACTACATTTTTTGTATAACGGGCATTTTCTTTTCGTATTCTTATCATCATCAGGAGACATAATTTTTTCGTTTCTCAATTTATCAAGTTCATTATATATGGCATTAATTAAGAACGATTTTTAAAGGTATGATAGATTTTTTTTATTTTTTTTATTTTTTATTTTTGATGATTCAAAATCAGTTTTTTAAGATTTGGCAACTTTTTTTTTCAATTAGATTTTTTTTATGTCTTTTTTTTTCTTTAAAAGGCCGAAACAAGAAAGTTCCAATACAAAATATAAAATAAAGGTTGTTGTTGATAAAGCTCTTTTCTATCAATAACTGAAGACGGAACTTTATTAAATATCCTATATTTTGGGATATTTATGATTTTAGCACCTAATTAAAAGATAAAATAGAAAATAAAGAAATTTTTCAAATAAAAGAAGACAAAATTGAATTGGAATGCAATTTAAAAAAAAAAATTAATAGCATTATGTCGTATTTGTCTTCTTAAATTTGAAAAATTTCTTTGTTTTCTATTTTATCTTTTAATTAGGTGCTAAAAAATCATAAATATCCCAAAAAATAGGATATTTAATAAAGTTCCGTCTTCAGTTGTTGATAGAAAAGAGCTTTATCAACAAGACCTTTATTTTATATTTTGTATTGGAACTTTCTTGTTCCGGCATTTAAAAGAAAAAAAAAGACATAAAAAAAATCTAATTGAAAAAAAAAGTGTTTAGCATTTTTTGATAAAAATTGTATTAGTTCATTTTAAACTAGAAGTTTTTAATCCGCGTTTTTCCATGTTGCTTTCTCAACTACGTCGCTAATTTTTATGACCGAGTTCGATTCAGATATATCATTACCAGGTACTGATTGATATTCATTCTCTAACATTTTGACCCTCTCATACTCGTCAAACTTTACCAGCTGCTCAAAAGTGTTTGATGATGTTGCTACTGCTTCGAGATTGGTAAAGTAGTTTTCTCTTTGCGTTTCGAGTCTGGATCAGAAGACATTGTTACAGGTAATTTTTATTTATTCATTATTTCAATTGGACAGTTCTTGGTTACGTAATGTTTTTGTTTTGAGTTTTCAATATTACCCTTTCCATTACATCTAGCATAATTTTGGCTTCTCCGGATGTTTGCCGAATTTTCATTTGTCATCTTTTTTGATTGTTCCTTGTTTTCAAATTCTCTAGAGTTTTTAAATGCAACCAATACTACTCCATCGTCAGTGTTTATTGGTTAATTTTACTTGTGATTGAGCAGGATTTTCTCAAAGCTAATATACCGAACGAATTAAAGTTATTGGAAGTGCTCAATTTCGTAGAAGGATTAGCCTTTAATATCCTTAAAGAACATATAAATCTTGGAAAGACATGGGTTGAATACAAAACGACTCTAATAGAAATTTTTGGTAAATTAGACCGAGAGAGAAGAGTACGTCTAGAGCTTCGTCAGTTGAAACATGTTCCTGGAAGCTCTTTCGAATATTACGCTAACAAATTCCTGACTCTTTGCAGTCAACTTCCAAGATTAAGCAATGAGGAGAAAATTCTCGATTTTGTCGAAGGGTTGCGCGAAAAGACCAAAGTAGAGATACTTACACGCAATATTACGAATCTAAGTGAAGCAATATCCGTAGCGTCTAGAATTGAGTCTAACATGGATGTCTCCCATAAGACTGAAGAGATTAATTTTATCTCAAGGGTTGGTCATCGATCAAAAAAGTACAACAGATACGGACCCAAACATATCCACTAAAAGAACACATCCACTGTTAACACTAGAAGCACCGAATACGCTATTTTAGCGTATTTCCAAAAATTTGAACACTCATTTCTTTTTTAAGAAAAATTGTACCAAGACGATTTTTGACTATTTTGTAGCTTTTATTTCAAGCTTCAAATTTAGCTCCCTTTTAAAATGTTATAATCTGTATTTAATGAAAAAATTTAGTTTGAAAAATCAACTAAATATGGCCGGTGCTTCTAGTGTTAAACAAGCTTACAAACCTAACGTTGACAATAACCGAAATAATTTAAACACGACAAATAGGTTTAATAATAATAGTAAATGGAATAATAACGATCGAAAAAATGTTAAATGCAACAGGTGTCACAGGAAAGGCCATTTTGCAAGGGATTAGAGAGTAAACATGACAAATGTAAAGAAGGTCAATATGCTTAAAACATGTAACAGTTCCGAGCATGATACTGAATTCGAAAGAGTATTTATGATATCAGACTCCGAAAATCCCAAGAAGATTCTAACTATTGAAGGCCTTGTTAACGAACAGAAGGTTTCATTTGGTTTGAATTGTGGAGTTACAAGCTCGGTGATGTCAGTTTCTACTGCCCAAAAATACAATTTTGACATTTTACGTTCGCGTTGCAAAATTAAAACAGCAACGGGTGAAATTAGCCGGATTATAAGCGAAACAAAACATCTAGATCTCATATATAAATAAGTTGGAAGCAATTGTCGAAGATGATTATACAGAAATCTTGGACCCATGGGATGACGAAGCCCTTTTGATGTACCTAAAAACAGATAAGCTTAAAACTGGCTTGAGCAAAAACCAGATTAGAAGAATTCAACGTCTAGGTAAAGTTTATTTCTATGCAAATGATAAGCTTTTTACAATTAGAGATGGTTTTAAACTCGAGATACCCAAACTTGCAGAAAGAGAAGAGATATTTAAAAAATTCCACCTGATTGGCCATTTCCAAAGCGAGACTACTCAACAGAGAATAAGGTGTTATTATTTTTGGCGTAATATGATCGATGACATCAGAAAGTTTGTAACAAGTTGTCCGACTTGCAACCGAAATCAAAAAACGGTGTTTATGAATCACCCAGCGAATGCATTACATATTAGGTATTTGTTTGAACGGATTAGTCTCGACCAAGTTTTTGGATTACCATCTACCGCAGAAGGTTATATTGGTATTATGGTAATCACCGAACATTTATCAAAGTTTCCTTACGCTAAGCCAATCAAGTCAAAGATGGCAGAGGAAATTGCTTTTGTTCTGTTGGAATATATAAGCATTTTTGGAGTGCCCAAAGAAATCTTGACTGATCAATTTACGGAATATATATTAACAATAAGTTATTTAATCAAACTCTAGTAGAAGCTCTGTGGCGAATTCGATATGAAATGCGAAGACAAATATTGTAATTTCGAACAAAGCCAATCCACAGTGATTCAAAAAACTTTGATTTTTGCCATAATTGTTTAAAGTCAAAATTTTATTTTAAAAAATCGTTTTTAGGGTTAATTTTACTCGGAAAATTCAAATTTTTTTAAATTTTTAATTTAGGATTAACCGTTGGTCTCAAAACTGTGACATTAATTAAATTATGTTTATAAATCATTTTAAGAATAATTTAGGAAAATAATCTTTGAAATAACAATTTATTTCCTATAAATCAACATAAAAATCAGAATTTTCAATATCAGCTATTATGTTTTCTTCAATATTTAATAAAGATTCGAAATTATTGTTTATATTAGTTTCATTTTCGTCTATTTCCATTCGATTGTTGTTGATATCAGTATTTTCAAACTCCTCTTCATTTTCATCATCTTCTTCACCCTCAGATTCTTCAATTGATTCTACCAAGTCATTCAATTTAGCCATTTTTGCCGCATCTTCTGGTAATTGTTGCGTTTTTTTATTTGATCTATGAAACGACTGACTAATTGTTGATATAATTGGATCAGAGGTTACGAGCAATTGATTAAAATGATCCGTCATAGTTAATACTCTGTTGAACTTTCTTGTGTGGAAAAGTCTGATTGCTTTATTGTCCTTATTTCTCGCTTCTTGTGCCTCTTCTGTATAAAAGCCAATCGGCAAATCAAAATTTGGGATAATTTGGGATGAGTGAACGAGTAATTTGTGCATAGTGACCGGCATATAAAACCATTCGTACTCTTTCACATATAGATCATATGTTTCATCACAATAACTTTTAAACTTTAATAAGTCGAAAACATAACTTGAATTCACAAGACACAATAAGTTGTAAAGGCGCCAAATAAGTTCTTGACTTACTCCTGTTATCTCAGCAAAAACTTTATAACTACGAAACGCTCTTCTAGCTGTATTACCATCATTAGTTGTTCCTTTTTTATTCAAATAGCTGTTATTCAAATTACTTAGTAATATTAAAATTTATTTAAAAAAAATACCGGAACCACTATCTTTTGGGAAATCAACTAGTAGACCAAGTTTTTCCCAAAACTCCGTTTGTACTTTCTTTTTTTTAACTTCACATTTTTTCTTTGAATCATCACCTCTAATATCCCATCTTTTTATAGGGAGTCGGTAACTTATGTGCAAAATACATTCAAAACAACGAATATAGGCGTGTAAAGCTGACAAACCATACTTTAAAGCATTTTTATCCGTTTCTAAACTCTCAAGTACTTGCTTTTTGTTCATTAACAAAGGACTGGCATGACAAATGTTGCAAACTCTTTGTGAAGTATTGTTTGTTATAGCATTCACAGCTTTTCCATCTATCATAGTTAAACTTAATTCAAATTTAACTCTTATTTCTACTACAAGATTATTACACATGAGTCGTATTGTTGATTTTTTTAGTTGATTAATTTGTGTTAGAATATCGTCAAATTCATCTTTAATCAATTCTGTTGTTTCTTTTTCATATTTTATTCTGATTGGTCGACAAAAACGTGTTGAAGATGGTGTCGGGTTCCTCCAAAAGGACATCTTTAATTATATTAATTTAACTTATAATATTTAAAAATACTAATTAAAGAAGACTAATTATTACCTTTCTATCGCTTAAATCCAGCGGGACTAACATAATAGAAAATAAGCTTTTATCATCTGAACAGGTATTTAAAAAGCGTTGCTTATACTGTGATTGACCAGTAGAACCATCAAAACCCCATTTACACCGTAAAGTCAAATCTAGAGCTAGTTCATTAGTGCTTGGATCTGGCTCAATGATCCCAGAGATTAAATCTTTGATTGTATCAATATTAACTATTCTGATTGCCGTATGATCAAGAAGATTTTGTAATGGCTGATCTGCAACAGTTTCGAAAACTTCAATATTATTCGTTAAACATTCTTTTTTTGCTTTTAGTACTTGATGGTATGATGGAAATATGTTTGCATTATGAGCCTTTGCCACGTCAGAATAGTCTGGCAGTCGTCTTGAGAAAGACCACAACTTGAAATGAGTGCAAGTGCAGTTTCTGGAGCAAGTGTTTTTGGAGTTTGAATTTTTGCTTTGGAAAATAATATATTAAATTTTGAGCCGCTACCCGGTTCAGTTATTTGGTTTAAAAGCGGAACAATACTTTTACGTTGCTTTTTGGCCGATTTTATTAAAGCTCGTAAAAGTTTTTGACTTGAATTTGAACCTGCTAAAATACCAGCTGCCCTTTCTTTTGATCTATTAGATTTCAATTCATATGGCAATTCAGGTCGACCTTATAATATTGTTTGTAAGATTTAAAATTTACATTAAAATTTAAATTTTGGCGCAATTACCTGATGATGGTCTTTTAGAATTCGAAGTTTCTGGTAAATATGTTTCTTGGAAATTTGGTATAACTGGTTCATTAAAAACTTGTCCATTTAGCCAATTACTTTCATTTTGTAAAAATCGATTAATACTACGAACGTTTCATTTTAACCTCTCGTTCACTTTCTGTTGAAAAAGCCTAACTTTCACACGAATAATTTCATTTTTATCGTTGATTTCGAGTTCTTCAGGAAAACGATTTTTTAAAAATTCAATACATTTTTCGATGAATAGTGCCGGTAAAAGTTTAAGATGATCTTTTATTTCATTGAATAGTTCGAGACGAGTGAGCTGAATAATCATTTGGAGGTTTAAAATTTTTCCTAAAATTTCTAAAGTTTAAAAAAAAAAATTTTCCTAGTGAACATTTTAATTCTAAAGAGTATTTATTATCAGAAAAGACTCAAAAGAGTAATTATTTTTAAACGATTTTTTAAAAAAAAATTCTTTTTTGGATCGATTTTTTTCTAACAAGAGCAAGTAAGAGCAGCCAATTTTTTTTTCTTTTTAAAGATAGACCTTCGTACTATAAGAAAATGAAAATTAGAGGACAGTCAAACGTGGTCATTTTTTTATTTTGCAACTCAAAGTTTGAAAAAAAACGTACAACTTTAAACGATAATTTCAAAAAAACAAAAATATTTTGATGCATGCGATATATTGCATAATAAAAAAGAACTTTTTTTTTAAATTTTCAAAAAAAATCTAAATGTTTTCATAAATTCTTTTCTTAGATATTATTGGGATAAAATTCAAAGATAATGTCAACTCTATTATATTAAACGGTCCACTTTTATTTACGATCACCAAGAACATGGATCAACAGTGTTGCATTCTTTAGATGATAAATTAACAGTCCAATTCCTTAAGAAGACAAACATATGCAACATCGAAGTTCTACCGACATTAGCAGGAGTATATCTTAGTAATATACGAACGGTTGAGATAAAAATTAAGGACGATTCGATTAACCCAATGTTCTCTCTTGAATTGCTTGAGATTGATTATTTACGAGATTCGGCTGTACTAGAAAGAAATCAGCAAATGTTTCAACAATGTGATAGTCTGTTAACAACCCTGAACCTATTTAAAAAAAATAGATGACTCGTACTTAAATTACAAGGTGAACATTTCAGCAACACGAACTGAAGACATTTTATTTTATTCTCATCACGGTAACATTTAAAAACCAAATTGAATTGATGTTTTCTCTTAAAAAATGAAAAAAGCTTAATTTTTTAAAGCTTTTTTCTTTCTAAGAAATTTTTGGAAAAATGCTGGACAATGTTTCCAATGGTTAATTTAGTTGAAACATTTACCAGACAAAATTTTGGGACATGGTTCAACTTACTCAAGCATTGGAATCACATTCTTAAAGAATGAAAAATGCTTTATTTTTTAAAGCTTTTTTCATTCTTCAAAATTTTTGGAAAAATGCTGGACAATGTTTCCAATGGTTAATTTAGTTGAAAAATGTCCCAAACAAAATTTTGGGAAATGGTTCAACTTACTCCAGCATTGGAATCACACTCTTAAAAAATGAAAAAAGCTTAATTTTTTAAAGCTTTTTTCTTTCTAAGAAATTTTTGGAAAAATGCTGGACAATGTTTCCAATGGTTAATTTAGTTGAAACATGTCCCAAACAAAATTTTGGGAAATGGTTCAACTTACTCCAGAATTGGAATCACACTCTTAAAGAATGAAAAAAGCTTAATTTAAAAATTAATAATCTATTTTCGAATTTACTAAGGCTCATCAAAAATAAATTAATTTAAAAAACAATTTCGCGTAGTCCATACTCGAATTTTATAGTAATGGTTTTGGTGAAGAAAAACTTAAAAGTAATTCGAAGTGAAATCTCGATTTCTGGAGATCCGATCTTTTCAAATTTTTTAGAGAACTTTGTTAAACAGTTACAAAAGAACCAACCAGGATTGGAATTAAGCATAATAAAAGTGGGGAAATTGGGGTTAAATTAAGTAGAATAGATCATGTTATACACCCAGATGATCTAAACCCTGTTTCTAAGATAATAGGTTGTGCGTATAGCGATCATAAATTCCTTGTAGCCTCATTTGATTTATTGATTGAGAAGAAAATTATGAAAAGCATCCCATCTAGAGTTTATTCAGAAAAGAATTTAGATAAGGTTAAAGCTTGTATTTCATCTATATACTTTAGCATAATAAATAAGTTTCCTAATATAGAAGATAAATGGGGTTATGTAAAAGACAGAGTAATTGAGGCCGTTGAGAAAATTTGTCCAGAGAAGACTTTTAAACCTAGGCATCAAGATCATTGTCCCTGGTTTGATGATGAATTAAGAGACGCGAAGAAATATCGTGACTATTGTCTTCATATTTACACTGAGAGCAAGAATGAGCAGAGTCAGAGTGATTATAAGGAAGCTAGAAGAGATTTCAAAAAATTAAATCTCCAAAAAATCAAGGAGTATTTTAAAAACAAGACACCGAAGGACTTTAAGAATTCGGAAATATTTTGGGAATTCTATAAGTCATCGGTTAAGCTGAGAAGCGATAAAAAATTTGATGATTGCCCTGAAATAACTGAATCCGTTCAGAGTGGTGACTTCAAAGCTTCTTCAGTTGCTGATCAAGTTGAAATGTACAATAATTTCTTCATGAATATTGAATCATCCTCGTTTTCTACTGAAGACGAATAAGCTAAATTTATCTTTGAAAAATTCAAAGATCTAAAAAGAGAAAATAAGATCAAAACTCCAGGCTTTTCATTTGAATCCTTTAGTCTTAAAGATGTAGAGGAATCATTGAATGATTTGACAACTTCTAGCTCTCCAGGACATGTAGGGATTCATACAAAAATCTTTTAGGCCATGCGTGAATTATTTATCCCAATTATTCATCAACTATTTAATAGTTGTTTAGAACTGAAGAAAATTCCGGAAGATTGGAAGATTGCGGTTGTGACTCCTCTTTATAAAAACAAGGGTGATAAGTCTGATATGAATAATTATCGGGCAATATCAGTGCTTTCACCTTTAGCTAAAATGTTTGAAAAGCTTCTAGCGAAACAAATTGTTACTTACTTTGAGTCAAATAAGATATTTTAATGTACATGAATTTGTGTCTTTTATTAACAAAGTACTTGATGAAAAGTTAATTTGGTTATCCCTGTTCATTGATTTTAGAAAAGCATTTGATTAAATCGATCCTTTACTTTTGCTCCTAAAGTTATTTCATTATGGTTTTGATAACAACTCTTTAGCTTTAATGACAAACTACTTTGATGAGAGATGAAATCATGAAATTAGTTTCGCAAACGTGTTTGTCAGTAAACAAGAAACTATTTTCAATAAAAAGACTTTTCTATCTTTTTAAGATGTCCCAAATCATAAAGGTTAGAAGATTTAAATTCTATTCCTCCCCTGTGATACAATAAATCCAAGTTAAAAAGTGTCTTAAAATTTTTCTATCATAATTGTCTATGAAGATAGGTGAGGGTTTGTCATAAAAAAAATAGTTTTCTTTTATACAAGCGATTTTTCGAAAATTTTAGCATTTTTCCTTGAAAATTTGCGGAAACTGATATTTTGGACATATCGTAGTATCAAGAGTTACTTATCATTTGAAAAACCCTCACCTATTCTTGTAGAAAAAGACTTAAACTACAAAGCTGAAAAGTTTTTGTCTTATCTAGATATAAAATTGAAGAGAAATTAGCTCTCAAAATCGTCGAAAAACTAACTAACCTTTATGATTTGGGGCATCTTACATCTGTAAAAATTCAATTTTTTAAAACTTTTATTTTACCTCATTTTGATTATGTTTTTACTTTGATTTGTTATTTTTCAAAAGAAGCCATCCAAAGGCTCGCCAACTGTTTTTATTCATGTATACATAAATTATTAAAAATTAAAGTAAATTCAAATGACTTTAATGATTTAAATAACGTGTTGGAAAAGTATGGACTTTTTGCTTTTCAACATCGGGCATTGGAGAGAATGCTGTCGTTTTCATACAAGATCATCAAAATGGAGAACTCACCTATTCAGCTCAAAGAACAATTAGTCACAAATGAGTCGCGCAAGATAGATTACGACTTGAGAAACAAAAGTGATTTTATGGTGCCGAAATCGAAGACAAAAAGTGGTGAAAACACATTTGGTTATGTGTACACAAAACTGGCCAACAAATTTCTTATTAACAGATTGGTCCTCAAATTTAGCACCTTTAAGTTGTCAATATTCAACAACATCAACCTAATTTACAGTGATTCTTTAAAACTTTTTGATAAATTAAATTTGAATTTAAAAAATTATTTTTTATTTTGGAATTTTGAAAATTTATTTAAATTTTTTATTTTTATTAATTTTTATTTTTTATTAAATAAATGGAGAGTTAATCAGTCTATATTCTAGACAAGGGCACTAGCCTGTTGATTAACCTTGAACTTGAAAAAAAATTAATCCTAAAAAAGTTATTAGAATATTTTTTTTTAACTTTAGAAAGTGTCTTTTTTGTAAAACAAATAAACAAGATTTGAATTCTGGTAAAATTTCATGTCCATGCATTAAAAAACATAAGAAAGCCTTATATACCAAAATGTTGGATTTTTAATGAGCTTTAACCCAATACTAATATAACTTTATATAATTGGCCTTTCAGTCTATTTTCAAAATTGAATTAAATAATTAAAATTACGCATTTTGAATTTTGAGAATTTATTTATTTATTTATTTTATTGAGCAAAAACTAAATAAGACTAATGTCTATCTGTCAGATTTTTTTAAGAACCCGACAGTTAGTTTTCTAATTTATATTCAAACAAGTCATCTGGACTCATTCAAATTCAATTTAAAAAGTTGAAAAATTCAAATAATATAAAAATAAAAAGTATATAAAAAAGCAGTATCAAAATAAACAAAGTAAGTAAAAAAGATATGAAAATTTGATATAAAAATTTAAATTTTCAAAACTATTTATGGAAGTATTTACAAAAGTGTTTAGGTTTTTGGATAAATAAATTTTAAATTCCTTAAAGGAATTGTTATTTTTAATAAAGTTCACAAAAAGTTTATTTACAAAAGCTGAAAAAAAGAATCCAAAAGTTTTTTCGCCAATTCTTTTTTTCACCAATGGTTGAGTCAACATATCCTTGTTCCGGAGATTGTACTTTACCCCTCATTCATAATTAAACTTCAACTCATTCAAAAGATTCGGTGGATTCTTAAAAACAAAAATTTTTGTTACAAAAATCGATAACTTTTTCACCAACCTATGATGAAGATTAAACAGACCCATTCTTTTTAGCTGTTCGTTTACCACATTAACATCACTCGAGTTAAATGAGATATTAAATAATTTAAAAATACATAAATAATAAGTATTTGACAATTTTTGAACCGCTCGCTTCGAAAAATAAATAATCAATGACGAACAATAATCGAAATACGGGAGGATAAACGTTTTAAAAAATTGTACTTTAACACCAAAAGACAAATAAAATAATTTTTTGATTGAATACATTTTTCGATTTATTTGAAGTCTTAAATCACTTACATAATTCTCAAAATCAAGCTTTGAATCAATCATTACACCAAGAAGTTTGAACTTGTTCACAATAGATACCATGGCAACACCTAAGTCTAATACTTTTAAATCTTTAAGTTTGGCTAATCGTTTATTTGTTATTATCATTATGTAAGTTTTTGACCAGTTTACTTCTAGCCTGTTATGGTCACACCAACCAAAAAATGGTTTTAGTAAATGTTTAAACTCATCAACCAAGACATCAAAATCATTACCATCATGTGACAAAGTTGTATCATCCGCAAAAAGCTTACATTTGATATCATCAATGCACATTGGCAGGTCGTTTATAAAAATGAGGAAAAAAAGCGGACCAAGGACTGAGCCTTGAGGAACCCCAAGTTGTATTTTCATGAATCTTGATTCAAATTTACCCATTTTTACCAATTGTTTACGATTATAGAAATAGTTTCTAATTAATGACAATGCTTGGTTATCAAACCCATAATGAAAGAGTTTTCGAATAAAAAGTTCAGCCTCCAGTGTATCAAAGGCTTTTCTAAAATCGATAAATAGTAGAATCGCGATACGGTTTCGATCACGGATCTTATTTATATCACTTAATAATTCATGGAGGGCAGTTTCACATGAAAAGTTTTTACGAAAACCATGTTGTGCTGCTGTGAATATACAGTTTGATTCGAAGTAAAAACGTATTTGATTTGAAATTAACATTTCAAAAAGCTTGTTAATAGGAGGAAGTACTGAAATTCCTCTATAACTATTTGGATCACTCGTTGAACCCTAATTCTTATAAAGAGGGGTCACTACAGCAGTCTTCCATTCATCTGGTATTATCCCCGATGTAATACAGTTGTTGAAAATTTGCGCTAAAATTGGTGAAATAAAAGGGCTAATATCTTTTAAGATATTCGTTGGGATAGCACTAACACCCGGAGAACTCGTTTTTGAAAGCTCTTTAATAGCCTTGTCCACATCAAATTTGTCAAATAATTTAAATGAAAAACCGGGGGTATTTACCTTTTTTGACCTCTTCAGCTTTGTAAAAGTTTTGTCAATAAATCGATTACATTCATTTATTTCATTCGTTTTGTTTGTCGATACCGAAGTAAAAAACGAGTTGAAAACATTCGGCATTTCAGATTGCTTCTCAATCTTGTTACCATTTTCAATCAAAAAGTCGGGAAAAATGGAATCTTGTTCTGATTTTTTCGTTTTAATTGAGCTTGAATAGAATTTCCAAAAAAGTTTGGAGTTTTTGAAATCTTTGATCGATTTGTTCTTAAAGTACTCAGTCATCTTGGTTCGATTAAGAGATTCAAATTTACGTCGATACTCATGATAATTTGTCCAGTCGTTAATTGACTGAGAGTTCGTAGCAACCGTGTATAAAAACTCTCTTTGTCTCTTGACTAAAGCTAGTTCTTTATCATACCATGGATATCTAGACTTATTCTTTTTTTTCTTTACACGCTTGATCGGAGCTACACTGTTAATGACCGATAAAATTTTATTTTTAATACACCCCCATTGACGGTATGTTTCATTGTACCTTAATGCGTCATAAAAATTTACACTTTTTAGCTGACTAACAATTTTATCAACATTTTGAGGACACAAGTTTCGACCATAAATAAATTCATCTTCAATCGTCGAAAAACTAACTAACCTTTATGATTTGGGGCATCTTACATCTGTAAAAATTCAATTTTTTAAAACTTTTATTTTACCTCATTTTGATTATGTTTTTACTTTGATTTGTTATTTTTCAAAAGAAGCCATCCAAAGGCTCGCCAACTGTTTTTATTTATGTATACATAAATTATTAAAAATTAAAGTAAATTCAAATGACTTTAATGATTTAAATAACGTGTTGGAAAAGTATGGACTTTTTGCTTTTCAACATCGGGCATTGGAGAGAATGCTGTCGTTTTCATACAAGATCATCAAAATGGAGAACTCACCTATTCAGCTCAAAGAACAATTAGTCACAAATGAGTCGCGCAAGATAGATTACGACTTGAGAAACAAAAGTGATTTTATGGTGCCGAAATCGAAGACAAAAAGTGGTGAAAACACATTTGGTTATGTGTACACAAAACTGGCCAACAAATTTCTTATTAACAGATTGGTCCTCAAATTTAGCACCTTTAAGTTGTCAATATTCAACAACATCAACCTAATTTACAGTGATTCTTTAAAACTTTTTGATAAATTAAATTTGAATTTAAAAAATTATTTTTTATTTTGGAATTTTGAAAATTTATTTAAATTTTTTATTTTTATTAATTTTTATTTTTTATTAAATAAATGGAGAGTTAATCAGTCTATATTCTAGACAAGGGCACTAGCCTGTTGATTAACCTTGAACTTGAAAAAAAATTAATCCTAAAAAAGTTATTAGAATATTTTTTTTTAACTTTAGAAAGTGTCTTTTTTGTAAAACAAATAAACAAGATTTGAATTCTGGTAAAATTTCATGTCCATGCATTAAAAAACATAAGAAAGCCTTATATACCAAAATGTTGGATTTTTAATGAGCTTTAACCCAATACTAATATAACTTTATATAATTGGCCTTTCAGTCTATTTTCAAAATTGAATTAAATAATTAAAATTACGCATTTTGAATTTTGAGAACATATTATAGGGTGGCGCACATTCGGGCGCCCCTATGATTGATATTTTAAAAGTTGTTATTTTGTTTAATACCTTAGTATCTAGGGATATTTCACCTCCTTACCTTTTTTTTCTTATGATTATTTTTTACGATCAAGGCATTAAATTCGGTCTTGTTAAAACTTTTTATTTTAGTTAATTTTATGTATGCATGCTGTGGCTTATCGCAAAAAGGGAATTGACTTTCAAATATACTAATCTAAATAGCTAATTTTGGTGAATTTTTCAAAATATGTTAAATTTTAAATCATCATCTTCATCATCATCATCATTTGAGTATCCGCTGCTAATCTCCTCATTGATGTCGTATTTGATTGTATCTATAAGTTTCAGGAAATCATCTTTGTTTAAAATTCCTTTGTTTTTATCTAAAGCTTTCATTGCCTGCTCTAAAGCATTTTCACTCTCAAAAATACTAGCAGGCATATTTGAAAATATTTCTCTAATTTCTTGTTCGTCCAAAACATTATTTTTATCTTTGTCAGCAACGTCAAACAAAAACCTAATAACAAAATCAGTTCAGTTTTCATTCGAATCTTCAAGTCATTTTACAAAAACTTACTTAAAAAACGTTTCGTTGTCAGAATCAAACACTGATAGACACTTCAAGAAATCGCTAAATCCAAACACTCCAGTTTTATCTGTTTGATTTTTTAAATTTAAATTTAAGGACTTGTAATCGTATTTGTTTAACTTTTAGAACATGTCAGTAAACTTGACTACCCAACAGTAAGTTTAAAGCTACGTTTTAAATAAGCAGTCAAAAATAAAGACATGTCTCTAAATCGAACAAATAGACTTTCATTTGATTACTAAACTACCTTGGTCAAAATAGTAGACAATTTTTTTTAAGAATTCGACGGACTCGTTGTCCGCATCTCCACTGTTATCCGATATAAATTGAATAAAGCTGTCGATATACATCAAGCCATTTATTGCGATCGCCTAAATGCAAATTATTTTATTGTTTCAAAAAAATTTGATTCAAAAAAATTTACATGAAAATGGTGATAATTTCTGATTAAAACATTTGTTTCTAAGCTAAACTGAGACCCGAGGAAGTTAATTTCGTCCTTTGAAAGTAAATAAAGAATAAAACTTAAATTATTTACGTTGTTTCTGGCTAACGAAAATTTTTGATTGATAAAGTGTTGCCAAAAAGCGTCTCGAATAGCAAAGCAAAAGAAACACTTACTTGTAAAAGAGCCTTGTAGTCTTTGACGAAAACTTCAATCTCTTCACTCTGAAAATCCTCTGTGTCAACAGAGTCAAGCTTTAACTTGCTATGACTATTTAAATTAGACGAGCTGCTGATTTGTAAATCACCGCTTCCAAAGCACGGGCCAAGATGACTTGTGCAATTTATTTCGTTATTTTTTATTAGATTTTTTTCGTTTTTGTTGTTTATTAAACTAAAAATAAATGAACAATCGTCCACTTTTTTCTCATTATATGACGACCAGGCTTCACTTGCATAACCTCCAAAAACATTTGAGTTCGCTGCTTTGACAACTGTTAAACTGTTGTATTGACCATCGCAAACTCTATGAAAGTCTTCGGCACGGAACCCATCGCGACTAGCTCTGTAGACTAATCTCCATTTTTGGTCTTCGAACTTGCACAATTTCATCAAATCATAAAACTCTTGATTATTTTTAAACACAACTGAGTCGATCAAGCTTTTGTCGAGTAGCTCCGATTCATCAAAGCTTTGTCTTTTCTGCTTATTCTCGTTAAGCACGCTTAAGAACTCTTCTTTGGTTAGAACTTGAATTTTTTTCTTAAGCAAAAGTCTCTTGAGTTTTTTCACTTGTTGATTCTTTTCGAAAACAACTGGAAACTGGCTCAGCAAATCGTTCACTTCGTCTAGATCTAGCGTGTTGCTTTTATCTTTGTCCGCATAGTCGAAGAAAAATCTAAATAAAAAAATTCAAACTTTCGAAACAATGATGAAAAATCTGCTTACTCTAAGAATAGAGACGGCGTCTCGCTTTTGTTCTTGGTATCAAAAATGCAAAAACAAGTAATGAACTCGTTGAATTCAAGGTGGCCGCTTTTATCTTTTAAAGAA
Source organism: Brachionus rubens (assembly GCA_022207745.1). Classification (NCBI taxonomy): domain Eukaryota; kingdom Metazoa; phylum Rotifera; class Eurotatoria; order Ploima; family Brachionidae; genus Brachionus; species Brachionus rubens. The sequence continues at coordinate 720,542 of JAJVHD010000040.1, read as the reverse complement.
ATTTATTTTTATATTTGTTCTGGACAAAACTTAAATAAGCAAATAATCTATACCAGCGTCAAAGTGATGAAAAATGAATGTGAACAAGTTTTTCATGTCGTTCAATTCCTCGTCGTTTCGAAAAACTCTAATCTTATTCACGAGATAATTAATGAATGAATTCAAAGTAATCATTCCATTCACGGCCAAAGTCTGTTAAAAAAAGTTCATGTTTAGTTTGTGTCTTCTTTTCAAGATTTTAGTCACTTGCATGAAATGTTTCATAAGCTTGTAAAATAATTTTCTTGTTTTTCTTTGTCACGTCGACAAACTTTGTCAATTCGGACTGAAAGAGAAAACGTTACAAAATAAAAAACGATTGATAATAAATCTAACCTCTTGAAGCGGATCGTAGTGTTTACAAAATACTTCGATTTCGTCAACTCGAAAAAATTGACTTCCTGCTAAAAATGTCTTTGATTCTCGAGAACCATATTCGAACACGTCATCGCCATAAGTGAAGCCTAGAGTAGACTCATTTTTTTCGTTCAAATTAGACAGATTACTTATTTTGATATCACCATTGCCGAAGCATGGGCCGTAGTTTTTATCACAATAAATTGCGTTTTCTTCTTCAGAACAATTGATAATCTGTTTTTTGCTTTGATCGTTTGACAAGCTAAAGATAAACGCGTACGGATCATTTTGGTACTCACCTGTGTTGCCCCACGAAGCTCCGGTGAATCCTCCGAAAATTCTTGAGCTCTCAGTGCGAATAACTGTCAACGTGTTTGATCTAGCATCGCATTTTTGATGAAACGAGTCAGCCTCGAAGCCGTCTCGACTCGCTCGATACAGCAACTTCCAATTCTGAAACTTGTCATTTATTTGCATACAAACTGAGCGATCGTTCATTAAACGCTTAAACTGTTCATCGTTTATAATTTGACTTTCGATGAGGCTATTTTCGAGTGAAACTATACAAAAAAATTACATTCTTAGAAATGAATTCACGAGGATTAATCTCAAAAAAATGTTTACTTTTTTCTGTTTTTCGTTTCGCTGGTTCAACCACTTGACAAATGCTTTCCATATTCTTGGGTACAAACAAAAAATGTTTTTTTTTTAAATAAAAATCAACAAGTTTAAGAATAGGGACTGCGTGCCTTGGTCCGGGTCCAAATTCTAAAGAACAGGGACCGGGTACGCCTAAACGGACCTTTTTGAAACGGAGCGGGACTGTAACGTTACCAACCTCGATGCGGTTTCATCTCTGGCAGAACTGGAACGCGACGGTTTGGGTCCGTGGTGGGCCTGATCTGGGCCTGGTACGGCTCCGAAGCGGTAACATGTGATTTAACCTATCTGAGAGTGAATGTGTTGGTTTTAGTTAGAAAAAAATATTCAAAAAAACGACCGAGCCCGGACCCAGGTCCGTCTAAATTCGAACGTTCCGGACCAGAACCGGTCTCTTTAAAAGGACCCGGCTCCTAAACGGAACTGACAAGGCGGATCTGGGTACGTATTAGGCTCGCTGCGTCACTTGATACGCCAGGTCCGATACCGGTCCGACCCTGACAACACTAGTTCAAACAGATGAACAAGTCTGGAATCCTAAACTCAACGAAAAGTTTTCTTTATCGTAGCACAAAACAATTTATTGCATTTATTTTGGCTTGCAGAAGTCGATTCACAAGTTCACTTTGGGAATTAAGCTTACTTTCGATTTAGCTTTAGTTTCGCTTATTTTTTGTTCAATTTCCATTTTCGAAAACTCGCTAATTTGCAAAGAGAGTCTAGCTCTTTCCACATCTTGGTTCAATCTCTCGATTTCTTTTCTAATCCTCGCGATGGTCTCTTTGTCGTCATTCTCACTTTTTCTATTAATACCTATCGCAGTGATATTTTCCATTTTTTGTTTGGCTACTTGTCGAATCTTTTCCATGTAATTCTTTACCACTTGATCTTTTAAGCTTTTCAAAGTGCTTATCAACTCATTGCGATCGCTTTGATTTTTAATAAGCTCTGTCTCTTTGTTTATTTGGTCATTTCTAGCCTCATTAGTTTTTGCTTCTAGCGAGGCTATTTCACTTACATACTTTTGTATGTCACTTTTATGTGCTTCAATCTGACTGCGTAGTTTGTCTCGATACTCAATCCACTCGTTTTTCGACTTACTGACTCTTTCTCTTTCCGAGCCATACCACCATGACGTTAACCATCCGTTAAAACTTTCATATTCGACTTCAAGATCGTGTATTTTCGAAATAGCGCTGCTCACGTCTCCGTTCAAGCTTTCGATCGATGAGTTTCGAGAGTCGATAAGCACTCGCAAATCAGACACTTTTGCATTGTTGCTATCTAAGCTCGTTGTAAGACTAGCTATACTTGAAGTCAAGCTTTGAATGCTGGAAGTGCATCGACTCAAGTCGTAATTTATCTCATTTACTCGACTTTTATCACACTCGAGATCATTTTCTAAAAAGCGAGAAATCAAACCATCATGGTTATAGTCAACGTTTATTTGATTTATCTCGCTTTGAAAATTTTTCAAGCGAGCTTCTTCTGATTCATAATATTTACTATTTGACTCGAGTTGGCTCAATTCTTTGATGTAATTTTGAACATTTGCTTCTTGTTTTTTCATCTCAAATTCATGGCTAACTATTTTTTGTTCCAAGTCCGAAATGCAGCTCCTATGTTTTTTTATATTTTCCTCGACAATTTTGAGGTCCTGTTCTAGCTTTTTGACTTGTTGTTCAAAAATTCTGTTCCTCTCGTCCTCGTTGTGCATAAGAATATTCTGTCTGGATTTTTCGCTCTTTTTTTCAATCTTCATTTCGAGAGTGCGTTTCTCTTCGCCGGTAATGAACTTGTGAAATCGTTCTTGAGTGGTCTTGTCACTTTGTTTCGATGAAAGCAGAGACTCACCTTCTTTTATGATATTTTCAATCTTAGAAATTTCATCGATTAGCTTCTTGGTAGCACTCATTAAACTCGTCTCATCGTTGACCAACTTTTTTATCTTTTCTTCAATACTTGAGTTGTTCATAGACACAATTTTCTCTTCGATATGTCGCTTTCTCTCGTGATACAAACCCATGAGCTCTAGCTCTACTTGACTCAGTTTGCGCAAGTCGTTGTTTTTTTTGCGCCGCACAACTTTCTCTTTAGCCTCGCTCCTTGTCAAACAGTCAATATGAGCGGCTAAAATCGTTTTAACTGCTTCTATATCAACATTTAGCCAAGCGAGATTGTCATACAAGAACTTATCGTTCCCCTCGTAAATAAGCATCAACGAGTAGTAAATGCTCAACCAAGCGGTGTCTTCAATTTTTTCACATCGTTTAACATCGTTCAAGTTAAGGGATTTCTGAGCATTCGGATTGAATATTTGACCAAGGCCGTTATCTTTACTGCCATTTTTTAAGTAAGTCTCAAATATTTTGTGCTGTGTTAAGCTTAGTAAATCTCGTTTACCAGTCCAAGGGTCAAATGAGTAAATGATCGGATTATTTTTTGAGTTATCAATAGATTGAAATTCTTGCGTTAAGATTACCAAGATAAGTACTGATTTATTCAGACTTGTTACTACAACTATCGGTTTTTTTGATTCATTTCTAACGAGATGTTGAATTTTTTTGGCACAAATCAAACTCGCATTGGCTTCTTGAGACAAATTCGAACTAAACAAGTGGCCATTTTCATCTAACAAAACATTAGCGATTCCATGTTTGCCACCTACGAGCTCATTCAAAGCTGCTGTTACTTTTTCTGGGTTTAGTTGAATGTTCAAACGAACTTTGTTCACCTTTTCTTTTTGAACATTGTACAAGGAGCTAACCACAACCTTGAGTTTTTCGAACACATTGCTCCTCTTTAAACAAGAGTGTCGCTTATTCTCATTTACAATATGAGCCATTTTATCTATGAAAATCTAGTCTAAACTGAAATTTTTTGATAAGCTTATTTTTATTTCCCAGAGTTGGTACGATCCAACTACTACTGAAAAAGACCCGACCGTCGAATCATTTTAAAATTTAAATTCATACTTTGATTTATCTTAAAAATTTAGCATAAATTATTTGCACCACATTTAGAACTAGATTTACTTGAAATTTAGTGAATGATAAATCGTTCATTTTAAAAAAAAATTTTAATTTTTTTTTGAAGAATGCGGGTAAAGTTTTTCTACAACGATCTTAAAATAATTTATGCTTTTACGTTCATCCAGGACAAGTTAGTTCAACTATATATCACTAGTTTTTTTGTTCTATTAATTTTTATTTATGCATAACAATAAGTAATTATTACTTTAATTTTTAAAGTTAAGCTTATCAAAAGTACTACTTCAATCAACGTGTACTTTACTTGATCTAAAGTTGTTAAAATTTACCAACCGTTTATAGCGTTTGTTAAAATTGTTTATTTTCACTTTTTTTTGTGATTATCAAAAGTGTTCAAATAAATTTTTACTTTTAAACATTTTTACATGTAGTTTTTTTTTTTTTCTGGAGCTAAAATTCGACACCAAAAACTTAACATTGAACAAAACTACTTTTGAAACAAGTCCTCGGCCTCGCTTCAGAACTCGATTAGCTTGACTAAAGCTTTTAGCTTCATTCAACTGAATAGCTCACTTTGAATCGTTTTAGATTAAATGTTTTCGAGAAAAAAAACCAAGAATAAAGACAAAGACGAGCAAAAAGTCAACGAGGAAAAAAAAACTACCAGTGAATTACATGATTGTCTAATTGAATTAAATATGGCGCTAGCTAAAAACTTAAATCAACATGAAAAGATGGTGTTAAATGGACTAGCAGCCGATTTGAAAAGCTTGGAAAATCAATTCGACGAACTTGTGCAATATCGACAAAGCGTTAACGACCAACAATTTGGCGCCATTTTTAATTTGCTTAATGTAACCGTTAAGCACAATCAAATGTTAGAGAGTGAAATCTCTGAGTTCAAGAAAGAGCTCGATAAGTTTAAATAATAAATTTTTATCTTTTTTGTTTCTTTTGGATTTTTGCAAGACCAATCTGGAAGTAAAATTCTAGAAGAATTGATAACATTACAGCCATAAGCCACAGTCTTAACTTGAAAATCATTATTTGTTCACTTTGAGCATTAAAAAATCTTTACTTTTAGGTTTGACCACCAAGTGTTGATCCATGTTTCAAATAGATTCGAGTGACTCGAGTATTAAACAAGACGAGAGAGAAGGCGAAACAATCTCTTCAAATGAATTAAGAGTCTATCTTGACGAAGCTAAAGCTTTACTGGCAACATTAAACAAGCAGGATAACTCGGATCAGATAAGTCGGCTTTCGAATGAAATAAAAAAATTAGAGCAACGATTCGACAAATCCGAGTCACAAACTGACACGAACAAACGCATCGAAAACATCTACTTTTTAATAAATTCGCAAGCTCAAGTAGCTAGTAAGCAAGAGAGCGACATTAAAGCTTATAGACGCGACTTGCAAGAGATAAAATTGAACACGCATAAAAAAGAATTCACCAGGCTCTATGAAGCATTTGAGAAAAAGATTGAGCTTTTGTACTCGGACGACGACGATCCCGTTTACTCTTTGAACGATTTAATTGCATCACTAGACGAGCTGAAAGTGTGCCTTACGAATTATCAAGACTTTGTCTATGACATATGCAAAGACCAAGAGGAGCATATCAAGTATCTCGAAAATAGACGAAAGGAAGTAGAACAAGTTGAATGGGGTAAAAGCTCAAGTGAAAAAAATGCTGTTTTAGAAACACTTCGACTGGGCATCGAAGCGAAAAAAAACGATTTGCTTAAAGTCGAACAAATAAAAAAAGTCAAAGAGAAAATTAAACACTTTGAAGAGATTTTTTGTAACTTGAAAGACGATCTTCCCTTACTTCAAAATTAATAAACCCTAAAAACATTTTTTTTTCTGTTTCGATAGCTTTCAATGTACTCATAAAAAAGTACTTTTTATTAACTACTGAGTTATAGATGCTTACAAGGTTATTTTGGAAATAGCAGGAATCCTGATTATCTCTAGTCTTGTTTTAGAAATAAAATTAAACAAAAATTTGATGGATGTAAAGGCTCAGCAAGAGTTTGAACAAGCCAAGAACAAAATCGAACAAACCAAAAACTTACTTTTGGAGAAAAATGCTGAGTTGACCGATTTGAGCTGTAGATTAGACGATGTACAAAAATGCATTAAAAACTTAAAGAGTTTGAACACAGAGGACATTAAAATTGAATCAATTAGAAACGCCGAAGATATTCGAGTGGCGCTCGAAAGCGAACAAGTTAAATTCAATTTGCTAAAGCAAGTCAATATTGTAAACAACAATTTTGTTTTAAATGGCCAAACGAGGACTGTTTCAAGACCAATCGAGAATCTCATTCACTGTTTAATCGACGTTTCCGAGAACTTTTTACCAAAAGCTTGCCTAAATTTATACAATTGTTCATGGGATCAATCGAATAGTGAGACCACTGACGAAATAGCTCTGAAAATCAAAGATTTTGTTTACATTTCAGACGACAGCTTAATCACGCAGGCTAAAGTCGACGAAATTTGCACCAAATTAACAGAGATAAGACGCAAAGAAATGCCTCAGTGCCTTCTTTTGGACCACACAAATAAGAAGCTAATAAATTCGGTGTTTGATGACAACACGATTTTTTTGTATCGGCACAACGATAACTTTCTAGCTCTCAAAAGCAACACTGAGAACAGCTCGGTTATTGACAAAGCGCACGAGACAGTCAACAATTTGATTTGTGAGGAGATTTTGTACGAGCTTTGCAAAGTCAAGCTCAAAGAAAAGTGCGCAACAGATGTTGACAAGTGCAATTTGGAAACTTTGTACAGCGTGTTCAAAAATACCAAAGCCGAGTTAGCTGGCGACAAAAACGAGGTTTATAAAAAATTCCTTAACGAAATTAAAATTGTGAGATGTGAAGATGCAATTGAAAGTCTGATTGACTCTCAAGTCATGCAATTGATTGATCTATTTGGAGAGGTGGTCGAGTACAGCTCTGAGTACGAGTCGATAAAACAAGACGTTCATTTGTTCAAAGAGCGGTTTATTGACCGCATCGAAATGATCGTTTTTGACGAGTGCGAAAATCGAAAAAAAAAAGCCGAGTCTAAAATCAAGCTCGAGTTGAATGAAGACGATTTGATTAAAAAAGAAATCGAAGCTAAGCAAAGCGAGATCGACAAGCTAAACAACGTGTTGAGTAAAAAAAGTGATCAACTAACGAAAAAAGCGAAAGAAATCGATCTGAAAAGGGAGCAGATGAAGATGCTTGTCGATAGTCATGGCAAGCAAGAGAGAGAGATAAATGCCGAGATCGAAAAGTTGAGACAGGAGTTGGACAAGAAGATGGAGGAGTTGGAAAATTTGGGAGATGTTGACTCTCAGGCTCGAAAAGCCGAGAAATTTAGGAACGAGATTAAAACTAAACAGGCTCAAATCGACGTGTTAAACGCGAATAAAAGCACGTTGGAAAAAAAACGAACCGAGTTGAACGATTCTATCGAAGAGGCCTTGAAAGAAAGGAATGCCTTGCAAAAAGAAACCATAAAATGCGAAGAAACGAAAAAGTCTTTGCAAAGCGAAATAAATGAGCTCAAAAATGAAGGCTCAAAGATTGAAAAGTTGGTGGCTTTCATTGAGGCCATTTACAGCGAAATCTTGAACAATCAAAGTTTATTTCGTAAACGAGCTGAGCTAAATAAAATGGTGAACTCGAATATAAGCTTCATGGATCTTTATAACTTTCTTGTCGGCCTCCAAGAGTTGAAAACGTTCAAAGATGCCACAGTAGAAAAAATCGCCAAAGAAGGTGTTTTTAAACGACAAGAAATGCTTGTGAATTGTTTGAGCAAGTTGCTTGCTGAGCCCAGTCTGAACACCTATCGAGATAAAAGTGGAAATCGTGTGATCGAATTAAACGCAATGAACGTGAACTATGACGAGATCGTGCCGCTTGTGGAAGATCACATAAAACAAGAGATTAAAAGAACCGAAATATTCGAGTTCGACTTGAGACAGGTTTTATGTGTAAAAGATTCTAATTTGCAAATGGGAGATCTCTTAGCGAGTAGTCTTATCCCGAGCGAACTTTTGCAATTAATTCAAGCGCGAATGAAGACAAAATTTTTGATAAATAATCCAACTAGTTTGAACACAAAAGGCCAATTGACGGAAGAGACTGAAGTCAGGCTTAACACCGGAAAGTTCAAAAAGCTGGGCAAACAGAAAGCAAAAGACATTTTCGAAATTCTCTGTCTAAATTCGAAAATTGTTAACAAATGCTTAATGAAAACACTTAAAATAATAGCCGGCCATAATGTGTACATAGAGCAACATGAGTTGAAACTGAACGGCGTTAATTTGGGAATTGTGGCTGGAAACGATGTGGTTTTGCCTGTCGGTGCTATAATTGATACATCGGGCTCTAAGGCATTGGTATTTGATAATAACCAAGCGCATGGCTACACTGATTCCAAGTCAGATAAATGCAGCGAAGGTAATTCAGGAATCGATGGCTTTGACGGTTTCTGTGGTGAAAACGCCGGTCACATTTACATCAAGGCGACCAATTTGATTAAAAATTTGAATCAAATAAGTGAGATAAAGTACAACGGCGGCGATGGATCAGTAGGTCAGATGGGTGGCCAGGGTCAGGGTGGTGGACCGGGTCAAGACACTGGTGACGCTGAAGCTGAAGAATTCGGAGCCTGTTTATTTTCACCTTCGTTCGTCGTTGCTTTTGCTCGAATGCCAGGTCTTGATCCCGAGACGGGCGAATTCAGCCGCTCAGGCGAGTTGAGTGGAAAAGGTGGTGCCGCTGGTAAAGCTGGTTTTGGCGGAATGGGAGGCTACGCGAGTGAGTTGTTAATCAAAGACAGCAAGAGTTGGATAGCGAATAAGAAAGAAGACAAAGAAAGACTCGAGTCGAGCGACGATTTAAAAGAGCTAATTAAAAAATTAAGCTTGGAAAAGAAGTCTACAGGGAGCCAAGGCACGGCTGGCGATAATGCGAATTTTAAAGGTGTAGAAGGAGGTGAAGGTGGTAAAGCTGGTACGTATGGTCTCGACCATGTGATTTTTGTTGATGGTGTTTTCTCAGGACGGACGAACGTGAAAGGAGACTATAGCAACTATTTGCTGGAAAAGCCTTTGGTTGAGGGAGACTCGCTCGATTTTGACGAGTCAAAATATGGCTTAAAAAGTATCTTAGAAAATCCGGATGCTTATGCTAATCGTTCTACATCGTTTACAGTTTTTACCGGTGCGCTTACCGTTGCAGTTTTGGTCGGTGCTGCTTTTCTGATAGTTCCAATAATTACTGCAGCAATCGCTGTCGTACCTGTCGTTGGTGTTGCTGCCTGGGCCACAGGTCTTGCATTAACCGGTTCTGGAGTTCTCGTCAGTCTTCTCGGACTAACTGGCGCCGCAGGTGTGTTCACTAAAAAAACATTTACTGGTCTTGATTACAAAATCGGAGTCAAAAAAGAGATGAAGATGAAAAACAGACAGCAAATTATGTTCAATAATCGATACTGCAATGTGCCACCGCTGAGAGACGAGGTCACAACGAATAAAAATTTAAGAATCGGAGATAAGCGGAGCAGAAGAGATAAAGGCCAAGATAGTAGTCTGAAAGAAGAGACTCAACGCGAGGAGCACAGCAAAGCCAATGAAACAGAGAATGAGTTTGCCGATGCGTACGAACGAGCAGCGTTGAATGAAAAAGCCCGAAAGCTACAAAAAGACTCTGCTAAAGACGAAGCACTCCGTTTAGCCAAAGAAGAGCTAAATGAGTTAAACTCGCAAGTAAATCAGCTTCAATCAGCTGTCGAAACAGTGCTCGAGCGAATGAGCGAACTCTCCGAGCAAATAAACCACTTTGAGCAAAAAATCAACGACAACGAAAAGAAGGTCTCCGAAATGGATCAAAAACTAAACGAAATAAATCAATTATTGAACTCGGCAGAGAGTCAATTGTCCGATACACAAAAACAAGTGCTCGAGAGTGTGGACTCTTATTTGAGCTCGATTGATAAGCAACTTTCAGCTCGCATACAACTTGAATTCTCCAAGATTCATTTGAACGGTAAAATTGAGCTTGTTAAAAAGTTAGCCGAGGTTTTTGCGAGCATTAAGGAGGCGGTAAACTCAGAGACTCAAGAGCTTGTCGAAGAGAAAATGAATCTGCAAAAAGAAATCGACGAGACTGTGCAGAAAAAAGAGCAAAAAGAACAAGAGATCGAGGCGCTGAAGGCCAAAGAGCTCAATTCGATCAAGAGCCGAATGAACACAGAGAAAGAAATCGGCCAACTCGAAGCCTTGAAAAAGAAAATGAAAATGGACCAAGAGTGCAAGAATGAGAGTCAGACTACCGATGAAGTGATGGTCATGAAAGAGTACAAACAAGCGGCGGGCAGACCAAAAGATGACACCGATGATGATTTGAGCGTAGATGTCGAAACATTTAATTTAGTCAAACGCAAAATCGATTTGAGTGTTTACAAGAGTATTTTCTCGAATAAAGAGTTTCCAAAGTTTCACGATCTGGTCACCAAAATAACCTCAGAGACAAAAAAGGATCGAAATGTAGTCGTGGGAAAGTTAGAGTTGATCATGAACGCATATGTGTCCGGGTTTTACGATCAACTTTTAAGCGAGAACAAAAAAGAGTCAAAAATGGATAAACTCAAAGGTCTTATGCAAAAAGACCCAAATAAAGAATTCGAAAGCTCAAAAGTTTTTGATGAAATTAAAAAAAACGTGTTCAGCTTGGACGTTTTCTATGAAAAAATAGCCTCGTTTTACTTCAAATACATTCCAATGAGAGAGTACACCAGTTCTGAGGTTAATCAAGAGACTTATTTGCAACGAGCTTCGTTGAATATGCATTACGAGGCGACGAAAAACGACTCTTTGACTCAACTTGAGCAAGATTTAATTGTTTTTGCAGCCAAGATTTACAACAGAAAACTCAATAGGCAGAAGCTCATGAAGATAACCAAACTTGTCAACGATTACAAAGAGCTTATTGACACAATTGCAATCTGTAAGTTGACCGCTTTGGGCGTGATCGAGTCCAAAATTAACTTCTTTTATGACTCGATAATAATGTCAGTGAATACAAGCCTTAGTTGTGCGAGTGAGTCTACGTGGTCAATGCTGGACGAAATCTTAGACTTGGTCGAGCTGTTAAAACACCACTTTGAGGATATTAACAAAAAGAGTTTATGGACTAGCTGGGATTTGATGAAGAATCAAGTGTATCTGTTGAATAATTTGTTTCGCCAAGTTGATTTTGTAAGAGACAAAAAGAAAGAAATTGAGAGTTGGAAAGAAAACCGTCAAATAGAATTCGGCGTTTTTAAGGTATTTCCAATTTAATTTATAAATATTTATTGAACTCGCTACTTTCAAAATTTTTTAAGCTTCAATTGATCGTTGAGTGCTTACAACCGAAATTATTTGACGTTCTTGTGTCGAAATGTGACGAAAAAGAATTCGACGCGTTGGTAAACGACATTGTCAAGGCTAATATTCGCACATCACAAGACAAAGACGAGTACCTAGTCAAGAGTAAGCTCAAGCATTCGGTAGCCAGATGTAATTGTGTCAGCCAGCAAGGCTTCATGCTCAAGTATCGCATGCTGCTCAACATGAGCAACAAAGACGAGTTTGATTTTGTCAAAATTTTGGACCACACTAAGAACATTTACGTCAACAGTGAAAAATTAGAATCGACCGCCTTGAGCATGTTCAAAGAGTATGTGTTTCTTTTGAACGAGAACAAAACGTTGTCATTTGAGCAACAAAAAGACGTGTACGTCAAAATAACTCAAATAAAAAACCCGACATTGCTAAAAAGCCGCTCAATCACGAACGTGTTTACCCGAATCGAGTTGATCCTAAGCGAAAAAATCGAAGAAAACATCCTTACCAGTGTGAGTCAAGAGCCAAACCAGGACTTTCGGGACCAGTTTTTTAGCATTTTAAAACAAAGAATCAAAGACGTTGAAGATACCGACTGTGATGAAATGATCTTGAGGAAGGAAGCGTTCTACTACCGTGTGCATTTGCTTTCGAACGAGATCAAGCAAGACAAAGCCAGACAACTAGCAATTATGTTGACATACTGCAACGGTGGCTTGGCAAAAGACAAATGCAGCGAGTTGGATGCAAAAACGAAAGGCTTTTTGGAAAAATTATCATGCAAATCGACAGAACCACGAGCTGCTTTTGAAGAAGTTCTCTTTAAGCTGAGTCAAATTCAATACGATGTTATGATAGCTTCAATTAGTCTATCCACTGGAGATTTCGATGCCGAGAAGAGAAAAAACTCAGAAGATCAACTTAAAGATCTCATCAATAAGTTTAACAAATTGTGCAAAGATATTCTCAGCGCCCAATCGAATCATCAGCTTGTCAATGCCCTTAAAGACTACGTGAACAAGTTAGAAAAGAATAAACAGCGCCAAGAAATGACAAGTAGATTATCAAAACATTGTGCCTTTGAAAGTGAAGCTGGATTTTTAGGCGAGGTCTACAAAATTCGAAAAGAGTTAACTGTCGATACGGAACTATTTGAATTGATCAATAGCGCGATCATGAGAGCCTTTGGTAAAGACGCTAATACTTTTATTCTCAGCTTAATCAGTTATTATCACTCGACGAGAAAAAAAAATCACCAAGACTTTGTCTACGACTTGATCGACCAAATCGATTTAGAAGATTCGCTAAATAAAAGCAATTTTCATGATCTAGTGGACTATTTGCTTAAGTTGAAAAACTTGCCTAGAAAGTACTCTCGAAAACTAGTTGAGCGCATCGAGCTTAAGTTTAAGTCGTTGATTAACGACTTGGTCAACACATCAAATGAGTTGAGTAAGAATAAGCTAGTTGATTCCAACTCTCGTTTTGTGCTCAACGTACTGACTAATATGATCCAAAGTACCGACCAAATGACGAGAGAAACCGTCGACAACATAGATTCAATTTGCAAATGTGTTAACAACTATAAGATTCAGCTATGCGAGTTTAGCAATGTTGAGCATGTTGATGAGGACAAAGTGGTCGAGTTGCGCGACGAGTTTGTTGACAGCGTCGACTCTATCATCACAACTTATTTAGAGACAAAAATCGGTAAAGACTTTAAGACTCAAAGCGACTTTGAAATCATCAAGACAATTACTAATGACGAAATTTTAAGCCACTTTATTCACTACTTGAATATTCGGATAAATTTAAAAATTGAGACCACTCGAGTGAAGCTTTTGAATATGGACTTGATAGAGAACGAATTGAGAACTTGGCCTCGTGATGACTCAAAATCAATGTACATCGACCAAGCTTTTGAAATCATCAGCAACTCGTACATGCTAGATATCAAGCAAAAAATGCACGCTATTCAAATCACAATCGATCAAAAACAGCAAGATTTAAACGCAGTCATACAAGAAATAGTAAAAATTTACAAAAATAAGCTAGACACTGAGAATCGACTGCTTAGCAAAGCGAGAGTGAACTTTCTGCTCGAGCTGGTTCACAAGTTAACAGCTGAGAACATCAAAAGCCAAGAAGAAGTGCTGACTAGTCTCAAAAGTGAGATCGAAACAAAAGAGAGCGCCAACGAAATCGAGCTATGTTTGATCGAAAAAATAAATTCCCACACTTTGAGTAATTTAAGCATAGAGCTAAAGAAAGAGCTTGGTTTAAATGACCATCCAACTATTGAAGACGCATTCAAAGCTCTTTTCGACGAGTCATTGTTTAAAAAATTGGCAAAAGCAAAAATAATCGTTTCGAATGATGTAACTCTTATTATTCAAAAAATAATTATGTTTGTTCAAAATCTTTATTTTGACGAGAAACAAAATCTAATCTACAAACAGAACAAAGACTTGATCTCTCACTTGAACAAGCTCGTCTACTCGAATAGAGACAACTCGTATAACCAACTCATTGGACACAAGACTCGTTTAAGTGAAATTATGGCTAGCAAGTGCTACAAAGTGGACAACTACTCGGCGTATATTGACCGACCTCGCATTGAGTTGAAACTAGCCGATATCACTCGAGAGATTCAAACTGTATTGGATCGAATTGAAACGCTTTTGGAAGAGGTTTGTTTGTCCGAAAGGAAAATTTCGCCTTTTTTTAGTCAAATAAATCACTCATTGGACCAAATTCATTTTGATTTACTCACACTTAACGAGCGTGACTTGAAAGCTAAGTTGAATGCGCTTGCCATTTTCGAAGAATGCCACGATTTGGAAGAGATAAGGGCCAGCAGAAATCGAGTATTGAATAAAATTAATTCTCAAGTCGTCGATCGATTTGCTAGAGAAGACGTTCGATTGATTCCTAAAAAGACTCAAGTCGAGGTGGTACGCAAATACGAAGAGATTTTCAAACAAAGTCTATCAACTTTTGGCGACACCAACATCAAGATTGTCAAAAAATTAGAGTTTGTTTATGACTCAGTTTGTAAGGTCAAGGAGCATCGGTTCAAGATTTTCATCTACTTGAACTACAAATACGCTTTTGAGAATATGAACGAACTAGAAATTCAGCAGTTAAATGAAACAGGACAGTTTGTTTTAGCAAATTGGCACTCGATTTTACTCGAACCTGGCTACGTTAACCAGCAGCTAAGCCACCGTGACAACATCAACTTGGACGAGTTTAACCACAAATTGAAATACTTTAAAAGCTATTTATTTGCAAGCGATGTAAACAAAAGTGAGCTGGTAAAATTTAGTGGTTACTTATGGTCAAAGTTTGAAGATACAAAATATTCAGAGTGCTTAGCTCTTTTGCTTAGTTGTGTCCACCAAAGTTCGGTTTATGAAAGGACAACGCAAGAATTGATGGACAGAATGGTAATGAAATTAATCCAATCGATTTCAGGTGACTCAAATTTGAGCGGGTCGAATGTAAACGTATACGAGTTTGTACTAAATGTAAATGAAAAGTCAAATTCTTTCGAGGTTGTTTCAAATTTTGTCCAAACGCTAGGCGTTGATTTGCTCAAGAAGTTTGTTTTAACCGAAATTGAAGCAAAACTTTTTTCGTGTATCGACTCAACCAGTTTACCATCACTTCTTGCCAGCTCGAATTTAAGTCAATGGCGAGACATGCTCCAACACGAGTTCATGAATTTGTTCTGTGAGTCTGCAGTGAGCGAAGAGAAGAAAGTGATCTTAAAAAATGAATCAAACAAAGACTTAATCGAGAGCCTTGATTTGTTGATTCAATCGTCGTGTAGAGAGCGATGTGAACAGTCTTTTCGAACGAGCCGCCAAATGCACGTGCTTGAATACGAGAGAGAACAAGGTCTATTGGATTCAATCAAGAAGTTCAAAGACAGCTTGTTCGATTTCATAGATATGGGCTTAAATGAGATTGAATCAATCGAGCTCCTTGTAGCAATTAAAGCTAAAATCATGCAAAAGCTTATCGATCTTAAAGTCACGACTGA
Organism: Brachionus rubens; assembly: GCA_022207745.1. NCBI lineage: Eukaryota > Metazoa > Rotifera > Eurotatoria > Ploima > Brachionidae > Brachionus > Brachionus rubens. The sequence goes on along the minus strand of JAJVHD010000040.1, from coordinate 705,046 downwards.
AATTTTATTTTACGCAAAAATTTTCAATCAAAATTTGAGCGAGTTAATTGAGACTTTAACCACTCAAAATGTGAACTTATACAAACAAGTATTGGTGTTGACGATCGGGCACTTGTTCATGAAAGTGTTCAACATTGACGAAAGAGAAAAAAAAGTCAATTCGATAATTGCTAAAATTTATAGACATTTGCCCAGTGGAAACGAGAACCTATTGAGGCTAATCGTCCTTAAGGTTTATTCAGATCTACAAGTTGGGCTTAAGTATGAATCAAGTGAAATAGAATCTCTTGTGAATATACTAAGGTAAATTTTGTTTAACTTTTACTGTACGCAAAGTGTTCACCTTGGAGTTAAAAAATTTTAATTTTTAATTTTTAAGTATGCTGTTCAAAGTTGCTTTCTATCAAGCCGAGTGTGTCGAGCGTTTGCAAAAGTTGCCCATTTTGAAATGGAAGTCAACACTCAGAGTCGAAATAATCAAGTACGAGTTGAACACAAGTGATGCTCAAATCGTTACTGACTTGCTATTGATTGAAAAAAGCCGTGGCCTCGATATAACGAGGAGATTTATTGACATTGTTAAAACAGTTAAAATCGAAGATATTTTGCTCAAGTACATTGTCACCAAGTTTAGGAAAAACGAATGGACTTTGAACGAAAAATTGTTGAATTCGATTGAAAAGAACAAGGACACGTCCGAGTGGATCAAATTGATCAAAGACTGTGACTCAGAGTCTAGAATGAACTCGTTGACTCGCAGCGAGCTTATAGACGAAATGAAGCGACTCGAAGCAAATGGAGAGATCAATTCGTATATAAAACAACTAATTTCTAGAAACGAGAATAACAAGTGTTTGATTGAACTTTGCATTGAGCAGCTAGATGTAGTGTACAAAGCGAGCTCGAGTTTGTTTAAAAGAATACCGAAGAAAATGAGCGAGTACGACAAAGTAGAGATTTTGACATGGGCAAATTTGTACAAACGGGAAAAAAAAGTCGACATAGTTTCAATTAATTGTGCGCATGTGCTGGAACTAGTGGCTGTTATATGTAGAGCAAGCGAGCTTGCATACAAGTACCAACCAAGAGATACGCAAAAGATAGCCTTACTTTTGTTCATCGACAGCATCATGTTCAACTTTTCAGGCCGATTGGCAAACATTTCGACTGGCGAAGGCAAGTCACTAGTGACTATATCGACAGCTATCGCTTACATTCTCACAAAAGGCGGCAATGTTGACATATTGACAAGCTCCGAGATTTTGGCTGAACGAGACGCTTTTGAGAGCAGAGAAATGTTTAGCTTGTTCGGCATCACAGTTGACAACAATTGCGACTCGATCGCCAGTGCTGACGAAAATGTTCGCAAAGAAAGATACTCGAGCAATGTGGTCATTTACGGCGAAATAGGCAGCTTTCAACGCGACATTTTACTGACAAAGTACTTCGAAAAAGAGATCAGAAAGGACCTTGCAGGCTGTTTAATTATCGACGAAGTAGACAGCATGTGCATTGACAACATTTGCAACACACTTTACATATCGCATCAAATAGCCGACTTGAGCTATTTGAAAGACATTTATTGCTACATTTGGCAAGCAGTTAACAACAAAGACACCCTCGAGTACACACAAGAAAACGTCGACCAAGTCAAAGAATATGTCGAAAATTTAATGCATAAAGGCTTTTTTAATTATCCGTCGAGTTTAGCCGAGTTTATCACTCGGCGTCTCTCTATTTGGATTAATAACGCCTATGTGGCAAAACATCACGTCCAAGAAGGAAATCACTACAGTGTTCTTTCAGTTGGTAAAAAAATCGGCGAGGCTGTAATCAATGACCTACAAACTGGCGTTGAACAGCTCAACACCCAGTGGAGCGATGGTCTGCAGCAATTCATTCAGCTCAAGCACTTGAATAAACTAAGCGAGGAGAGTCTAAAAGCGATTTTTATGTCAAATTACGTGTTTTTTAATCAATACAAAGGCAATATTTATGGTATGACGGGCACACTTGGAGCTAGCATTGAGCGAGATCTGCTCTCCAAGGCCTACGACTTGGACTTTTTTCAACTACCAAGGTTTAAGAGAGAATTGAATGTGAAGGAAAATGACGTGCTAGTTGGCACTAAGTCCGAGTGGCTCCAAGAAATAAAGAAAGACGTTGCTCTTTTTGCAGGTGATAACCGCGTCGTTGACGACAAAGAACAAAAAGAAGCTGAGCTCAAAATGAAAGATGTGAGTAAAAAAATTATGCAAATAAATACGAATATTGACGAGATAAATTCTAAGCTATCGAGTGTGGATAAGAAAGAAATAGCTCAACACGAATCAAAGTTGTCGATTTTAAAAGAGGAATTAAGGTCGAAAAAACTCGAGCTTCAGGATTTGAACGACACGTGTGGTCAGTTAGAAGAAGGCAGAAGCCGTGGTGGCCGATGTGTACTTATCATATGCGAAAATAAAAACGATGTGAACGAAATAGTCAAAGCGCTGTTCTACAAGCACAAGCACTTGTACGAGTATTCAGGCAAAGTCGAAGGCATATTAAAAGTTGAGAATTTCAATAAAAGAAAACGTATTGAGATTGAGCAGTTGAGGCCTGGTGACATTGTTGTGGCTACAAATATTGCAGGTCGTGGCACTGATTTTAAAATAAGTCGGCTAACTGAAAAAAATGGAGGCTTACATGTCATAGTTAGCTATTTGCCTGCGAATATTCGAATTGAATTACAAGCGTTTGGTCGAAGCGGACGAAAAGGTGAAAACGGAAGTGGTCGGCTGATTGTTTACGACCACAGAGTGAGCAATATCGACTCACAAATGAATCTAGAGTGTTTGAAAGAGGAAATAGATATCCAAGAAGAAGAAAGGCTGCATGAAATACGAGTCAAAATGATTTCTAGAGTTATGCTCGAGAGGGAATTGTTTTTAAGATTTGATTCTCTCTACGAAGAAAAAATTAAGAGCCGCTTGAAACTAATGAAGCCAGACTACCGTCATTTACAAATCAAATCGTTGCACAATGCTTGGGCTTTTTGGCTGGATAAAATGTCAGATCGAATCAAAAGCGTAAACACTTCAAACGAGTCAGTTATTAAACAAGAGACGCAGAAAGAATTCGAATTGTTCGCCAAAGAGGTCGAAGAAAAAATGAGTAGAAATTGTGAGGGGGTCGAAGCTTTGATCGATGAGCCGGGTGAATTGATAAAGCTAGCCAAGTATAACATTGAGGAAGGTAATTTTAGTTCGGCCATTCAGAATTGTGAACACATAAACAAAAGTTATGGGCCAAGGTTAACTCCGTTTTCGCACTACTACAAAGCGATCGCTTTGTTTAAGCCGATTCAACATTCGTTGATGAAAAAATCGATTGATGTTGTCAACCCGTTTAAATCAAAAGAAGTCAATTATAGTTATGAGCAAAAAGAAGAGGCGTTGAGTTTGCTAAAGAAAGCAGCTTATCTTTTCGAGGTTGAGATCGAAAGACTCAAAGCTCAGAGTGTGATTTTGGCAGATGTTGAACAAAACAAGTCGACAATCGGGACAGCGACTGACTTTTTTACTCGAAGTAACGCGAACGAGTCGACGGCACTTGTTGTCCACTTAATGGCAACAAAGTCTGCTCTCGGCTTAGAATTGAATGTGGATGAACTCAAGCAAATATTCAAGTATTCGATTCTTGACGAGGATCAAGTAAAAGAAATTTTCGACTTTGCACTAACCAACGAGAAATTGCAGCACTTTATCAAACAAGAACGATTCGGTAAAAAAATAAAAGTAAAAGTTCACGTTGAAAATAGTCGCGAAAAAGAGCATATTTTACGAGAGATTCTTGGCGAGCAGGGTGTCGAATCCTCGACTACAATAATTTTGGATGAGTTAGACACAAAGACTAGATTGAAACTAGAGCGAGAAAACATCAATTTTTCCGATGAAATTTACGACTATGATCTGATTGATGAGTGCAATCGAATTTTAGTGCTGCCAAGTCGATATATACCGTTCAAAAAGTTACTCGTCAAAACCTTAAAAAATGTCAATCTTAGCTCTAAAAAAGTTTCAGACAGAGCTGAACTGTTCAAATCGTTCAAAGCAAAGCTCAATGTTTACTGTGACCAACGAACCAAGATTCAAAATTGTTTGCTCGAAAATTTTGCTCAGAGCAATCAAGTTCTAACAAGGCCTGATGAACCAGGAGAGCTAAATTTCGAAAAATTGAAACACTTGATCAAACAAAACGAAGAGATCTATTTTGGTGTGTCGATTGACGAATTTTTCAAAAGCATTGGCAAATCAAAATTTACAATCAACCAGGTTCCCAATTCAGTCAAAGATTTTGAAGAATATATATTTCTAAGTGATTCTATAACGCCACAAAAACTGGAACAACTCGACATGAGCTCATTCGGTAAATCGGTTTTCTTACTTAAAAGCATTCGAGCGCTTGTTTTAAGCAGTTTAAAACACAAAAAAATTAAAATTGAAGACGTACGTAAGGTGATGGCTGATTCTCGATCACCAGAGTCGGTTCGTAATGATCCGCAATTAAGCTGTCAAAATTTGAAAAAAATTCTAATCAAAAGCGGCTTGGCAATGGGATTTTTCGATTTTCTAGGCCTTAGGGCTGTCGGGTACAACAATGATGAAATAGCCAAATGTAATCAAGCCATTGAGAGTTTGTTCAAGCCTCAGGTGAGGTTTAAGCAACGATTAGAGCTCGATGCAAATGGGTTTTTACAATTTTTAATGGCAACAAATCTTGTGAAAAGTCAAAAACTTAGCTTAAAAGAGACCAATGCTGAGTCGCTCCTAAATGCCATTGAAGAAACTGTGAGTGACAAAATAACTTCACTCGTTGATGATTGTATTAAACAAGGAAGAGTTAACAAATCCCGATTTTTGATCTTGGACAATCGAGACAAAGAAATCGTCAAGTTCAAATCATTTGTGTCACGTGCCATTATGAGCTCAATTAGCCCGTTGAAAACTTCCAAAAAATGCAAAATAAGGTACTCGGATCTAGTTGATTATTTCAGGGGCGTCAATTTGCCAAGAGAAGTCGAGCAGTGCAAACAGCTAAATAAAAATTTGGTCCTCTCGTTGAGCGAGTTCACTGTGCCCTGGTCTTGTAAAGCCTTTAGCATTGCAATACACGGCTCAGTGCAAACGGCAATCGGAAATTTTTTGCTAAGTAGACAGAGCGTCGATCAATACTCATCTCGTAGTTTGGCTTTAATTAAACACATTGTAGATGATGTAGCTTTTGTCGCACAAACCAGCGAGAAAATGAGCTCAGCAAGTAGAGCTTTGTTACCTAAAGTAACCTTAGCCTTGACGGCATCGGTTGCTGGTATAAACGTTTTCAATCGAAAAATTAATCAGCTAAGCAAAAAATTGTTTCGATCAGAAGCTACACAGAATTTAAAACAAATTGAAAAATATACACAAGTCGACACAGGTACTTGGCTTACTAATGTTATTCTCGAGCAGACATTCAAGTCGATTATATTCTGGTTACAGTCAAATGATGAGTTTAAAAAAAGGAGAGCGATTTTATGCACAAATTTGATACACTTGGATGCTCAAAGTCGAGAGGAAGTTAACTCGATGTTGAAGGAAAAATTCGATGAAGTGGAATTGGAGTTAAACGATCGAATTAATATGAAAATAGTGCATTTAATTAATCAACTAGTGGGCCCACTAGCAGCTGAGTTAAGCGATGGCGAGTTTAACAAAATAGCTTTACATAGCCCAACAGTAAATGAAATTGTGAATATTGTGAACGATATGGTTACTGCTGTCGATAAAGAGTTGAGAGTTAAATTAGTTAAGGGCAAGAAAGAATGTGATAATCAAGATTATTGGTCGGCTACAGTAAATAATCGTATTTTCGAATGCGTCAGCTTTAGGCTTCTCAATGCAGTTTTTAGTGAAAATTTCAACAAAGTTTTGAACCACGTTCTAAAATCAACGAGTAAAAGAAACGAAAAGGTGTTTTTAGATAGACTTGAGAAGCTCAAAAAGACCAGTTGGAATTTTCAAGACTCAAGAGAAGAGTGCTTTTACACGAATCTAAAGAGAATTCAATTAGAAATAGTCCATGGAATGTCTGAAATTAAACGTTTGAAAGACATAATTTTCGATATTGATTTAACAAATCCTCAGCATTCAAACTCAGAATAAAATCGAAAATAATTTTTTTTAACAAACGTTTGAAGGTTTTAAATAAAATGAAGAAAAATTAAGCTTTTATTTACTGCTAGCTCGTTTGATGCGTAGTAACGAACGCAAGCAAATATTTAGAACATAAACAATCCTTAGGGTTTTACATTACAAATTGCCTCGATTTACTTTTTGCCATTCTATACAGAACTATTAAATTTTCACAGAATCAAAAACTAATGTGTGAAGAAAACATCTGGTCAAACGTTACAAACACGCTGGGCAAGAACATGGCGTGTTCTATTTGGCTTCAAAGAAGCGATGAGCTAATCATTAGAAGTAGAGACGGCCTGCACTTTTACAAGTACAGCGCCAATGATTGGAAACAAACACATTTCGATCCTCGATTCAGCGACAAGAACAATTTCAACAATTCACGTCACAAGTTGAACATGTTCAATTTAAACAACAAAAACTATTTGTCGTTTCTATCGGTCGACAACGGGTACGTTTTTCTTGAAATAGAACAATCGACTTTTAGACTCAAGCACATTGCAAATGATAGAAAAATAAATCGAACAAACTGCATTTGTGAGCTGGGTCACTTTTACGGCAAGGAAAGCCCTTTAGGTTTGGTTACGTTGAACTCAAAATTTGATATTGCTTTTCACTTTATCAACTTGGCGACACCAAAGTCTCCGATTCATAAAAAAACTAATTTTGACTTTAAAGAACAAATCTTAAACTCGACTGAGACAAATTTATTTTTTCAAGACATCAACGCAAACGGTAAAACAAACATAATAGCCCAGAACGACACAGGCCTTTCGGTTTATGAGCTGCAAGCGTGTAAAGACTACTTGAGGGCAAATAAATTGTTTGACGTACCCATTGTGATCAAGAGAGACGTTGAAAGATTTTATTTTGTTCGCTTAACTCCTCCGACAAGAAATAATAATGACTATTTCGATTTGTTGACGATTAAATCAGACGGAATGAGAGTTTTCAAATGGAATCATGATACAAACCATTACGATCTAATCAATTACTCGCACGAATTCGCTGAGAACAACAGCTGGTCAACAAAGCACACTAATTCAATTTTATTCGCAGACTACAATTCGTCAGGGTGTGAAAAACTTTTTTACACTGGACCTTATGGTCTTAGAATAGATGAGCTTGAATTTGTCGATTCAGATTGGAGATGGAAGTCTCTAGTCGATTTTCAGTGCAATCCTAATTTAGGTCAAAAGTATGTGATTCCGTTACACGTGATTCCTTCAGTTAAAAGTCCAAACTCGAAGCCAATGCTGCTCGGGAATGACTTGATAAACAAAAAGACGATTTTTATTGAAATCAAAGATTACGAAGAGACCGAAATTGAAGAGCCTCGTGAGGAGGCCTTTGTTCAAACTCACAAACATCCCCGAAAACTAATCAAAATTGAAAATGAAGAGCAAAATTTTAAGAAATCAATTTTATTTTTAAAAAATTCGATCGATATAAAATCAATTGTCAACAGCTGCATCAACCCCGCCAATGGTCAATTTAGCTTCGATTTACCCATTATTAAGCTGCCAGTTCTAAATGAGAACTTAGTAAGTCTAAACTATGCGTCAAGTAGCCATTCGAATGATACGATTCTTGGCCAAGGCTGGTCGTTTGGTCAAGACTTTGTCTATGCTGAATTTAAATCTCGCAAAAACTTGCACACATTTTTATTGGTCAACGCGAGTGGGCTCACTCAGCTGCTAGAAGACAAAACCGAAAATGATGAGGTTCTTTTCAAAGTTGAGAATGACAAGGACCAAAATTTTAAAATCAAGTTTAAAAAGAGTAAAAATGAGTGGACAATTGAGAATGTGAGAGAGCAGATGACAAAGTATTATGGCGGTGACGTAAGCGAGCTAAGGCCTAGAGGGAACGGCATCGAATGGAGAGAACATTGGTTTCGAAGTGAGCAATTTTCGAATGGTTCAACTCACTCGTTCAAATGGCACTTGACAAAAACAAAAAATCACGAGTCCAGCGTGTGCTTTGACTACACTGATGATCTCCTTTTGAGAACAATTTCAACTAGCAATCAAATAAAAATTACACTTGAATACACTAAAAAAACTCAAAAAGAACTCGAAGATTGCGTCCTAGACAAAGTGGTCCATAGTCTCAAATTCGAATCAAAGCATCAAACTCAAAGCTTACGATTCAATTACGAAATGTTAGACAACGATTCAACTCGCGTGCTAAAATCAATAACACAGCAAGACGATGACACGATTGTGTTGGAGTTTTTTTATGTAAAAATATTCAACTTGGCAAAAATGTCGAAAATCGTATTTCCCGATGGAGCCGATTCATTGAGCTTGACCTACGAAGACGCGTCAGAAAAAGTCGTCAATAGTCACTTTAGCTACTTGATTGAGTCAGAATTGGCAACTCATGAAGACAAGGACACTAAGAGTCAGTTGGCCGTGTCAAATGACTACTCTATACTAAGTTACACGACTAAAAGTAAAGCGAAACTCGTGCTCTCAATTTTGACACGTGAAAAAATCAAGTTCACAGCAGCAGTTGAGCAAAATGAGCTCATTTCGTATCACAAAGTACACGCCTTTCAAGACCATTTTGTAGTTCACTTGTTGAGTCAAAAAGAAAACCAACAGGCTGTCTATGTTTGCCATTTAGAAATGATTCGCAAACAAAAAGAAACAACGAGCGTCGAGGTAAAGCTCACGTTGTTAGCTGACACTGTGCAAAGTGTTTCTTTTGGCTCGGAGTTTGTTTCGTTAGTGAATGAAATGAACGATTTTTTGATCTTTGAATGGCATGCAAACGAATGGACAGTGGTCTATGAAGAACATTTAGTCTCAAATAAAGTTACAATGCTTATGAATGAGGACGAAACACTTTTGATTTATGATGACGTTAACATCAAAGTCCTATTTAAGGAGGACAGCAAAAATGAATGGAAAAATAAAATAGTCGTCTCAAAACCGGGCTTTTTTTCTGCCATCGGCATTTTTGTAAATAGTTTTAGTTTAAAACAAGAAATGTCAGACGGTATCATACGATTTTTGGAAAAAAATCTCGTTCACTTTGCCAAGAATATAGTTTTAATCAATCACGTGTACATTCGTAACGACACGATCCACTTCGATCAACTGACTTTATTCACTGATGACGAACTCAACGTGGTCAAAGAGGAGCTAATCCAAAATGACAAAATCGAGATAAACCAATTTACGACCGAGCATAAATTAAAACTTAGTGAAACCGAAGAAATCGACTCGAAAATTTACCACTATAAAGACGGTGACAAGTACTTTGTAGGCTTCAAGGCTCAGGAGAAAACGTTCGAGTTCAAAGTTCGAAAAAACACTTTCACGAGAACTTATCGGTTAGATAAGCAAATCATTGAGATAAAGGTGATCGATCACCACGGATATGATGTCGAAATAGAAGAAAGCACAAAGTCTCTGAAAGAAGATTTTAATGAAGCCTTTTTGCTAGACATTGACTCATTCATAGTGAGTTTAAACCCAAGTCGAGTGATTTGTAATAAAAAATATTACGAGTTAAGCAGCGAGCAATGGACTATGAAAACAATCGAGCACAATCCAAACGACTACGTGAAAATAAACAAAAAACTTGAAATGATAAAAAATTCCACCTGGCGCCTCTACTTGGACAAACACCAAGTGTTCGACTTTGAAACAAGCGATTTAAGTCGAATACAAATTGCTTACCCAGACTACATCGCGTTTATGAAAGATGCAGAAAACGTAATTAACATCCTGCCGTTGAATAAGGATTCGATCGGAAAGCAAGTTTTTCTTACCAAGGCCGATTATGTTTTGCCCATTGGAAACCCTCTTTTGTTGTGCTCAAAAGAGCCTGAATCTTGCCGAGTCAAGTTTTTAACTCGACCTTATCGTCCCATGGCAAGTGTTCGAGTAACAGAACGACGTCTTACACTCGACAAACAGGACTTTGTAAGAAAATACGAGTATTGTGACAACACTTGTAGCATTCGCAACGGCTTGGCTATTTATTCCAAATTTAAAGTCATCCCCGCTGGCAAAGCTTGCGAGTACGGTTTTATCGAGTATGACCTGGACTCGGAAATCAAATACTTTGACTCTGAGGGCAAAGTAGTCAAGATAGAGTCTGAGAAAAAAAACGACCGAGAGCAGAAAATTTCACAGTCGTCTGAATCGAACAAGCAGACTATTTTATACGCCAAAGATGGTCATACTGAAATTGCTAATTTTTTCAACTTGGATGTGAATAGTGACGAGGCTGATTACGTCGGATTCGAGGCTTATGAGCAAAGAAAAAATTGGGAGTATGATGAGGCGCATATTGTTCGCAATGAATGGTCGTTGACTGGAAATTCTTTTCTTAGGCTAAATAAAAGATATTCTCATAAAATTACAAGAAGCTTTAAGCCAAAAAACTTATATTACGAGTGTGGGTGTTGGATAAGGCTGAACAAGGAACTAAAGCTAAAGCAAGACTTTGAAGACTTTAGACTTATTTTAATTGAAACAGGCCAAGTGTTTAAATCAAGTGTTGCTTCTTCGTACCAAGACTGGTTTTATCTTAAAGCTGACATCGACCTATCTCGGCAAACCTCTCAAGTTTCTATCAAATGCGAGATTGAACTCAATAGTTACGAATTTATTGACATCGATCACATAAAGTGGACAACTTTAAATAACCGAGTTCAACTCTCTTCATATGACCAGTCCTCTCTAATTTTAGTTTCACTCGTCAACGAGACCAATTTGATCAAGCGGCTTGTCTACGACTGTGCCTATCAACCGTTGGTTCTTTTCGATTCGAACAATCAACTTCAACAAATGAGTTTTTCACACGGTAAAAGTATAGTTCAAATCGAAGCATCAAATTGTTTCTATGAAACATTTTGTGACTACACATTAGGCCGAGACTGGTTTATAGACAGTGCTGACGACTGGTCGAGAAACTCAAATTGGCTCATTCACAATCATTCGCGTTCAAATACAATCAGCCTTACGCGAAACGATATAAACGAAAAAAGTCTTTGTCTTGTCTTTCAGATACAAGTTTCTCTTTCTGCCAGCCTTTCGATCGAATTAAATTCACACAAAATTGTGTTCAATACGAACAAAATTTATGTGAACAAGACGCAAACAATCGAAGCTACATCGAGTGGCTATTATTTGATAATCGTCGAGGGAGGACGGCTTATCGCATGGAAAGACAATTGCTTGATCACAGATCGCAGATTTGACGTGTTAAACTCACGTGGCGTGTCGTTTAAAGCAATCGGATGTGTTAAATTGTCCAATTTATTAGTAATAAACGAGCCGGTAATTAAAGTGAGCCATTTGAATAGCATGGGTCAAGTGAAGCAAAATACCCAACTCGAGGACGAGTCAAACGTGATCATTAAACAAGTGATTTATGACGAGCTTTTACGCGAATCGACCGAGACTAAGCCTACTCGAGTCCCGCTTGGCGATCAACAAAAGTCCATGGAATACTTCCAAGGCTTTGTGACTAATCTTGAATTCGATACAGCTCAAAACTTTTGGTCTACTGGTCAGCTGAGAGGAAAGGTTTCAGAGCTGAATCCGCTCGACAAACGTTATTGCTACCAGCGAAACATATTCTCTAAAAACCCTTTGAATTACATCGAGTCTATAGATTTTGGTGATAAGCTAATTTCGGCTAGGAACTCGGTGCCGTGCGACACTCAAACTTTGGAGTATTTTGAAAGCCTTTTCCCCCTCAAGCAGGGCTTTGTTTGTAACACAAGCATTGAGCTAAATGGCAATCGTACAGTTAAGGTGTTTGATAAAAACGACAACATGGTCGCTTTGTTTCAGTACACCATTGACTTCCAACACATTTTAACCACATACGAGTATGATGATAAAAACAACCTCATCAAAATCCTGCCACCGTCGTTTCATGGAAAAGTTCTGACTCTAGAACAAGCCGGTCCAACCTACGAACAACTTCAATTAAAATGGAATTCGAACGATGAGCATATCAAGTTGCAAAGTACCTTAGGCTCATTGTTTGTGTACGATGACAACGGAAGTCTAATTGAATCGAAGACTCCGGAGTGTGGCAAGAAAATTTTTGTCTACAACAAGTTCGGTCTTGTTCGATTCAACTTAAAATTTGATCAAAGTGATAAGCCTTGCATACTCGAGTATTCGAATTATAATCAGTGGTCAGAAGTTTGCCAGAAAGGCTATACCGAAAATGAAAAGTGTTTTAATATTGAATGGCTCAAGTCGATGGCTGATTCGTATCAAAATGAGCTGTTTGATGCATGTTGTATGCAAGAGGCAGCTTCGAGTTTTTCCATCAAACCCAACTATAACAGTAAACGAGTTCAAATTGTTGTCAGAAATGCCTCAAATAGGTTCGAGACACACGAAAAGCTTTATTATTCCAACAATGACAAGCTTATTAAAAAAAAGACAATTTTCTTAAGACCCGATGGTTCGAGTTGTAAGTTACGAATGGACAGAAAATACTCGGGAAATCAATTAACCAGTATCATTTACCCGTTTAGCTACAATGATGAAATAATGAAAGTTGATTACAAGTACAACAAACAAGGCCTTGTATCGTCGATTAGCATTCGCAACAAACAAATCGCCTCTTTTGAGTACACAGCGTCTGGAAGCATCAGTCGCGAGACTTTTAACGAAACTTTTGAACGAAATTACTCGTACACTCCGTCCGGTTTGATGAGCTCTCAAGACGATTGCTTTGTTCGAGAGAGTCTAAGCTACAACCAACATGGCTATGAGTGTGGCGATAAAATGAGTTACGACACCTCAATTCTGAGGACTAAATTCACTCCCAAGTGGTATGACAGATGTGACATTCGATCTTTAAGCTTAAGCGAAGATACTCTAATGAAAAAAATTGAAAATTTGAACCAAGACGAAGCGTCTTATTTGCTTAAACAACTCGTTGAGCTCGGAGTGTTGGACGATGACTACAAAGTACAAAGACACTTTTCCATTTCAGAAGGCTTGATTAACTTGCCGCTGAAATATGATCTCTTGACTTTGAACAAACTGATCGAGCTTCTGAATCAACATTTTCCGAAAACGTCGTATGGTCATCAGTATTCATATGGTGCTTACTCTGAACTTGTCAATTCAAAATACTTCATTGGCGAAAAAATTTACGAGCCTGTAAATGCGCAAAGCTTTGCTCTCAACAATAAAATAACTCTTGAAAAAAGCCGAATAGCGTACGATGCGTTGGTGAGATGTGGCTACATTAGCCCACACGATGAGCATAGAAAATTTGGTAAAGTTAACACCAACAAGTGGATCGACTTTGAATCATTGAGAAAGTTACTTGCAAAATGGAAATGCCAAGGTCTCGAAAAAAAAATGGCCGAGATGCTTCAAGAGTATTTTGCGAATAGAAAAATTCTCACAAAAGACGAATTTACGTGCATATTTCGTAAGTGGAATCAAACAAGTGAAAATTACAGTCAATTTGAAGCGAATTTGCACATTCAGCTAGCCTCAAAATTGTGGGATTTAATGTCGGTAAACGCATATTTTTACGAGTCTAGTGACAAACAGTGTGCGTTGTTTAAACGTGAGTTTTGCGCGCTAATCAAAGAAAACGACCTGGGCTTTTGCTTACCAGAAATAATTCGAGTTCTAATCGAAAAGTCAAACACTCAAGTAGGCAGCTCTCCATGTGATATTCGGTCGTACAAAACGGACGCAAATGGCAATCACAGTTTGTTTTACATAGGTCTGAATAGGTTAAAGTTTGATTACACACAAAATTCGAATCAAATTGAGCTCATTCGCAGCGGTGGCAAAGAGTTCAGATTCGAGTACGACTCGTTCGGTAATGTGGTCTTAGCCGAGCACAACGGCATTGAGAAAATTATTTACGACCAAGTGTCGAATCGAGCTGTTAAATTTGTGCTCAAAAATGGCGCTAAAGTTGAGTTGGCTTACGACTCAATGAACGAACGAGCTTATAAGTGCGTCAAGGATAAAAATAGCAAAAAGTGCAAGGAAATCCTGTACTTTCGTGACAACAAAGGACGGTGTTTGGTCGAAAAGGAAATATTCTATGACGATAACGAGCAGATCAGAGACGAATTTTTCACTGCCTATTTGTACGGTCCCAAAGGCCTCATGGGTTTTGTTCGACAAGACGAGTTTTTTCATGTAGTAACTGATCATGAGCAGTCGGTTCGTCTTATATTAAAGAATATGGAAGTAGTCGCTGCTTACGACTACATGCCATATGGAAATTTGATGCGCAGCTTTGGTTCAAGCTCGGCTCAAATACGCTACAGATTCACAGGTCAAGAGTGGGACGAGGAGCTCGGATTGTACAATTACCATGCCCGGTTCTACGATCCGACAATCGGAAGATTCTATCAGGTCGATGCGAAGGAGCAATACGCATCGCCTTATAAATACGCTGGCAACTCTCCGATTTGTATGTACGATCCAGACGGTAATTTGGCTTTTCTTTTGCTACCTATAGGATTAGCAGTGGTAGGCGCTTATTTGGGTGGCTCTGCAGCTTCTGATTCATGGAACCCGACAAAATGGGAATGGGACAATGTAAATTTGTATATAGGAATGTTTTTTGGTGGACTTGGTGGCTTTTTTTTGCCATTTGGTTTTGCAGTCGGTGCTGGAATAGTCGGCGCTTTCTTTGGCGTATCGTTTGGGCTTGGATGTGCGGTCGTAATCGGTTTAGGGGTTGTATTCGCTTATTTCGGAATGTCAGCGTCAAGTGGCACATTTAATCCACTCAAATGGAAATGGAAGAAACCAGGACTTTGGAATTCGGCGTTTCAGGGCTTCTCGTGTGGGGTTCAATTGCCCAACGCGATTTCAAATTTTGCCAAGTTTTACGCCGATTATGGTTGGAAAATACTCGTACCCAGTTTGATGACTGCCGGCGGCATGGCTTACTTAAACGTGAGCTCTGCTAATAACAGTTTTAATCCGAAAAATTGGAAAAACACCGAACGCACATGGATCGGTGCGGTCAATGGAGCTTTGAACGGGTTTTTCATGCCGAGCTCAATCGTCGCTATGTACAAATTCAACACAGGCGAATTTGTGAAATTCTCCAAAAACATAATCGCCAATAAAGGCATTTTGGGCTATTGTATTGTAGGCGGAATTGCTGGCGTGATGGTGGCTGTGCCCATTTTGTTCATAATTGCTCTAAAGCAAGAAATGTGCTGCGATTTGTGGTCTCTGCTCAAATCACCAGCCGGCGTAGAAACTCTTATTTCCGGCGTTCTTTCCGGTTTTAGCATGCCAAACTTAATGATTAAAGCTTTACCAGAAACGTTGAAAATTTATCGTCAAGGTCTAATGAAATTCATTTACTCAAACTTTTACAAAAATGACCAAAAGCTTATACAAGAGTTCGCAGAAGATTTGAACAAGCAAAGATCGGAAGAGATTCGTAAAACAATCAGGGAATCAGACGCTTATAATAACGCTTCTGACGAGGTTAAGACTAAGATTGATGACCGCTTAAAGGTAATGGAAAACGAGCTTAAAACGAATGGAGAATTATCGTCTATAAATTCCTTTGACGATTTATTCCAAGACATAAACAACATATTGAATGAAGGAAACAATAACATAAACAATCAACTTTCATCTGGAGATGTGAAAGAAGCGATTCAAAAAAACCTTAATTTGAGCCCTGATGATAAAACAGCGTTCACCGAGCTCATTGATAAAATTCAAAAAGCATATGTTGCTTGCCAACAGAAAAAGATGACTCCGACTCTGTTTAAAGAGCTACGAGATTATGTGAACAGCTCGCAAGCAAGTACCCAGGTAAAAGATTTATTCAACACATTTATTGATTCGTGGGAAGGACAAACAGGAAATGGTGGTCGAGTAACCACAAAACATGTGACTGAACTGTACACAGAGTTTAGTGATAAACTTGACTTGGAGTGTAAAACTTCAGAATACGATAAACTTTGCAATGGAATCGATGCGAACTCTGGTTTAAGCAAAGATCAAAAAATATCCTACAAGAAATTATTTTCTGATTTAAGAACTAGTTTAACGAAATGCTTAACGTACAAGTCAGCTTTTGGAAGCGACGGAGTGTACTGTGTTTCTAGATTGGAAAAACAGATGGAAGATGGAACAATTATAAAACGCACAATAATTTGTCATTCGAGTTCTCGTGAGTTTTACATGATGTTCGATGAGAACGGAAATAAAATACCTATTAGTGTACCACCAAATCAGAATCTGGCTCAAAATGTAGCGCCAGACCAAGCATTACTTGCTCAGCGTGTAAATCTTGAAACAGGACATTCGAACGATGCTAAGAATTGTGCTGAATTTCGTAATGTTCACATCATAGCTCACCTCGAAGGCTTCACTCCCGAAAATATTATTTCAATAAATGCTTTCAGAGCCGAGAGTTCGAATTTGGAGCCAATTATTAGATGTAAAAATTGCAAGATAAGTACCAAAATGATTAACGAGTCATTTGTGCCTACCGATCGCGCTCAAAATCCGACTATGAAACATTTCAATGAGATTGTGACTTGTAAAACATTGTTGAACAAATGCTTCATTCAAGAAATCAGATACGATTTGAATGCGCTATTTTTAACTCTTAATCTAACTCGATATCAAAAAAAGAAAAAAAATAAGTTCGATAAGAAACACGACTAAGGCATATTGACTTTGTTAGGAAAAACAAATTTTTGAATTAATAAAATTTTCGACAAATATATTTTTATGTTACACCAATACAATTTACATCAAATTACCTCTTTTTAAAGGATAGGGGTCATTGGATCCTTGTTGATGCTCTACATGCACTAAATTGACTCTCTCCCAGTTTTATTCTCGATACATGAGACGTAGTATCTGACCTGTAGCTTTACAGTTTGTGATACCGTTCATTCTGTCATAAAAATACCAATTTTGATGATCATATTGTTTCTATTCTGTGTTGTGTGTCGAAGCATCTCTGTTAAAAGAGTCGATGTTGATAAGAATAATCTAAAGTAAATTATTTACGTTAACGATAAAAATTTTGTCGATTTCAGTTGTATTAAACCATTGTTTCTTATGCAATAATCGATTTTCCCGTTGCTTGCGATGTTTAAATTAAAATAACATCGCATAGTCGCATATTTCGGGTACATAGATCCCTATTTCGCCATTCCGCTTTTTAATTTCTGGATGCGTGACTGTAACATGTTTTAATCAGGAGAAGGAGACTTATATGAGATATGTTAAGCCTTAATATTTGATATATTCCTTCTGAAATTGCTGAAAAATTAGTGTGTTTAGAAAATACATCCATGTATTCCAGAATATATCAAGAATACACGAGGAATACAATAAGAATACTATAAAAATACATAAAAAATACGAGTCTTATGCGTTATGTGAACGATTGTTCACATATTTGGTGACCAATTGTCTATGACAAAATATGTGATCAACATTTTTCACCAATTTTGTAATCATTGAAGAGGTGAACAAAAAATTATTTTATTAATCACTTCAGACTCAACTTGTTCACATAATGTTGTGAGTGTTCACTTAGAAATTCATCAATAAAACGTCTCATATATTAGCATTCTAACATATCCTATTGCTAATTGATGTTGTTTGGCAAAACATCGGCAAAGTTAACTTGAATAAATCTTTTATAAACACAATCAAACGAATTCTCCCATTAAGACCACTGTTTTAGCCTCACAACAGAAGAACACTAGAGTAACTAACACCACAATAGAAGACAGATAAGATTTGAATTTAACAATTTTCTCAATCGTTTCATCATTAATAGGCAACCAAACTCCGACCCAATATACCGAAAATCCAGACTGAGCTCCGGTAAGTACTTTCTTACTATCGGTACAATCGGACTCGAAAAATGGACGAGTACAGTGGTTCTTGCAAAAATGTAACGTTCCGTTTGGAACGGGTTCAGAACGGTCTTTAAAAACAGTTCCGTTCTAGTTCTAAACGTTTTCCAAAAGGGTCATGACTTGACTTGAGATTTTTAAAAGTCGTTTTGTAACAAATTTTAACATATGGAATCGCTTTTAATCTCGAAAATGCGGAAGAGCGTATAAAATACTTTGAAAAGAAATCGTTTTTTTATCGTTTAAAGCATTTTTTCAGGGAAAAATTTCAAGTCTTTACTCCAAAAATTCAAGTCAAGTTGCGACTTGACTTGACTTTTTGGAGTAAAGACTTGGAAAATCGCGACTTGAGGAACAACTCTGATTGTGGCTTTTAGAAAAAAGTTTAAAAAAAGATCAGAGGGGGTGTTTTTCGTGGCTTACGTCTGTCCAAAACCGAGCCTAATCTCCACCTTGACCACACCTACCAGCTGTTCGACCACTTACCCATTCACCATCAAGTTGAATACAACTCCATCTTAACCCTTGAGAACCACCCTGTCTCGCTGATTTTAAAGTATCAGGCGAAATGTTACATATTTGAATCTGGTCAAATTAAGACACCTAGTCTTCGTATCCAAGTCGGATTGTGAAAAATTGTCCTAAATTTTGTCTTTCAACAGCCGGTCTGTTGTTCCATACAGGTTCTCTATCATACCAAGCTCGATTCCATTCAACATCATCACAAGGGTTACGACATCAGATTAACCTAACTAGTCTTCAAAAGTAATGCACAGACCTCCAAATGTTGAGGTGTAAAATAGCGATTGTCTCCAACTGTGTTCTTTCTCTCCCTCTACACGTCCCAATCACAAATATACAAGGAATGAGAACAATGTACTATTCTCAAATTTCAAATTATCCTACTCAAGTTCAAGAATAGAAACTCGCGTTACAAGATTGGTTATTTTTGATTTCATAAATGTAATCTACGACATCAAAAAATCTATTATTTTGTCGTGGGATTAAAAACTCAAAAAACTCGTCGACCGCTTTAAGAACTAATCAATGGAAAAAGATTTTATAAGTCTGAAAACATGATAAGATAGCAAAAAGAAAAGCATTGACCCTGCAAATTTTTAAACTCTTCACGACTAAACTGAACAGTGTTTAGGTCTTGGTGGTTGGTCGATTGTATTGAAGGACTATTCGATGATGGCTTAACACTTGTCACCGGACTAAGTAACTTAATTGACACATTTCGAATTAGCATCGAATTTCGGTCCTTGATTATCGACTTGAAGACATGCGTTTATGAAATCTTTTATTAAAAGACTCGATGACTCGAACATTAAGTGCCAAAATTTAGTCGAACACGATTGAATAATGCAATTGAGAATGTTTTTGTCGTTTGACACGAGACCGTAGTGAATGGTTATGTAAAAGAGATCAAGAAAATTGCATGCAATTGAATAGAATTGATCGTCTGATGGCAACTGGGCTGACTTAATGACCACATTAGTCAAAATCTTTTAAGCAATTAGACTTGCTGATTGATAATTAGCACTCAACGAGGCCGGTATAGACGAAGACATCTCATGAAGATACTTGTGAATAGACTCGAAAAGCCACGAAGCAAAATAAGACTCAACATTTCGTCTTTAACTTTGGAAAATTTTATCCATTTTGAAAGAATAAAATAAAATATTTTGCGATGGGTCTTTAATCAAGTTAACATTGCTCATACAACCGAATAGTCTCTTTAAAAGCATTAGACTTGTTGTTTTGAACTTTGTTGAGAGTTGTTAAGCTCACAATTATTTGTGACAATTGAAAGAGATTGTCCGTTGATTCGAGTCGAATTAGTAGTCGAGTTAATCATGGTCAATAGGAATTGATTATGAATGAAGCGCTTCACTCATCATTTTTGTTTAGTTTTGAATCTGATTTTTGTTGTTTTGGCGACGATAGACTAAACTCAACAGAGGGTTGAATACTTTGACTCATTGAAATGGTCAATTTCCCTAAAGGACTGTTTGTTGTTCATTTACGACTACTTTTTAGACCACTATCGGACGAATCCGATTGATTGACTTTGTTAATTTGTTGTTGGTTTAGAAGATAGAATTATGAGAGTAGATTAGCAGGTAGAGGAGGTAACGGTGGTGATACACTACTAGTCACTTATGGTTATGTGGTGAAGCTATTTTTGGCGAGTATTGTTTCAAGTTGACACTTAACGAAGGCGATGAAGAATTATTAACCAAATTTTGATTGATTAAATAAGACGATGAAGATGATGATGAAGAACAAGACAAATTAGTCGTTTGTGTATTCGTTGTATTGCTACTAAAACTATTATTATTACTAGTCGCTTGAGTAGAATTACTTTTACTCGTAGTCGAATTGTCATGAGTACTAAACTCGTCAATTCAACTTGAATCATCTTCTAAATTACCACTTGTATTCGCTGTTTGGTTCGATTCTATTTTAATTTGAAGAGTTGGTCAAGTGACTGAATTTATTGAGGATGAAAGATAGAATAAGATAAGATCATAGAATATTAATTATTTTATTGAGAACGATGAATGATTAAAGCAAAGATTTATGAAGAGTGATAAATTTGTTTTGAATGCTCTCTTTGTTCACTGTTCCACCAGTCGTGCGAGAGCGGAACTCCGCTTAGATCGGGCAAATCTTGCGCATCTTCTCTTACTTTTTCACCAAATCCTGGACTCAACCAAACTTCTATTTGCTCCTCGAGCTCTTTTCGCTTGTAATCCAAAGCTTCTTTGCATTTCTCCATTATATCTGTTCTCAATTGGGTTTCGTCGCCATCGCACACTTTCGTGTAGAGCTCGAACAGTTCGACGCGAGTAAATGTCAACTCGGACAACTTCTTTTTCACTTGAACCACTTGCCAGGGCTCGTGATTGTTAACGTAAGAGGGCGTGTATGTGACGAGACGCTCGAAAATGGAAGGAAACGAATCTTTAAACAGTTTCTTTTGCTCTTCATTAAGAAATGATCCAAAATAATCTTGTTTACATAAATTCATGTGACGTGCCAAATCGAAAGTAGCCACTAAAATGCTGTCTGTTTCTTTGTGCCAAAATTTAGCCAGATTGGCAACGGCCGATTCATAAACACTGAAAAAGTTTAATATTGAACGTTTCATTTCTTCTTTATTGTCCCATTCAGCGCTCATGATGAAAAAACCGTTTGGTGTTACTTGTAAAGCGGTTCAGTTACCGAACACGGTCTTTGTGGCTACGTAAAAAGGGTCGTTCGGGTTCACTTGAAATTCAGTTTCAAAAAATAAATAAATTTAGACTCTGACACATGGTTTTTAAATAGAAAAAAGAATTTTGTTTTTTTGAATTTTTAAGATTTTTTGGTTTCAAATGCAACCTAGATAACAAACAAAAACATAATTTTTTTTCAAAAAAAAAAAAAAAGAAGTTGAGTTTAAAATGTTGGGACGTAGTAGTTCTTGCAAAAAAGCGGACGTTGACCTATTGTTTAAACAAATTGAAGAACAAAACAAACAAAATACGAAGTTAGAGACTAAATTGAGAGATGTAAATTTTTCAAGACTTAAATTAGCCAGGTTAAATATTTTTCAATATCAAAAATAAGTATTCTTGGTTCGTAAAACAAAAAAAAGGTATTTTTGAAGGTTGCCCTAGCGCCTTTTGATATAACTTCACATGATAACGTCTGATCATTATAATTTTTGTTTTAGTGTTTTCCTCACACAGTTCTTAACAAAATTTGGGAAGCACTTTTTTAATTTTACTCTTCAAGAATTCTGCGGAAAGTGTATTGTTTTATACAAAGATTTTTCGATATTTGAGGAAGACGTTTATTTTCCAAAATCAACCGGAAGGATCAATCTGTATACATAATCTGATAGAGCTTAAAAAAATTTCCTACAAGAAGAGTAGTCGAACTACCTTTGTCGATAAGCTAAAAATTTTTAATTCTTGATAATTGTTTTTTTAAGACTTCGTGCGTGTTTTATTTCGTCTGATGTGTATGAACTAAACATATTAGACGATATGTGTTTTGAGTCCTTAGATAAAATGGTTAAAATTTTTTTCTCTTCTACAAAAGTTACTAAGATCATATTATACTTGTGGTGTTCTAACACCGTATATTGTAATTAAAATTCTTAATTCTAAAGCATAAAAATCTTGTTGTAAAAACTTGAACCAAATTGTATCATTGTTATCTTTAACATGAACATTTTTGGTTGATTAAAAGTACTCATTATGTACAGTCAGGGAAAAAAATTTCAGACCCTTCTGAAATCAAAAATCCAAACCAAGTCTTTGTGTAAAGCTTAAGTTGTTTTTTCAATTTTTTTTTGTTTCGACTTAAAAAAATCATAGTACGATTTGTTATGCACAATCCAAATAATTTTGTACACAATGTACACACCGACTTTTACTTTTTATTTTATTCAAAAAAAAATATTCGAATAGTACTAAATCTTACTATTCAAACTCATTTTTTTGTTATAAGAATGAAACTTTCTAGAAGAGTGACGCTCAAAATTTTCAAAAATGTAATAGTACTGAGGTTTTGAAAATAAATTTAGCGAAAAAAAAAATAAATCAAAATTTATTTTATTTTAAACATTCTGATCCAGAGATTAAACCTTTGTCCTCCTCATGAGATCTGTTCTAAGTTTATGTTGAAAATTAAAGCCGAAACATTACAATATGATTTGGAAACAGACTTTGGATGAAATTCCAATCTCGATGCTCAAGGGCTTTTTGGGTAATAAAAAAAGCCCCCAAAAAATCTTAAACCATACTATAATTCTTTTAGAATCCCTAAAAAATCTAAGAAAAACGAAAACTTGAATACGAAACGTTCGAATTCAAGTCGAAAACTTCAATAACCGAAAAGAACATTAAACAGATATCATAACAAAATTTCTGAAATATATGTTTTCATTTCACAACTAATTCATGTTGGTTTAAAGAAACAAGGGCAAAAAGGCCTAGAAACTTTTCATACATGAACAATTAATTTTTTCCTGTTTACCATTTGGCTAAAAGTCGATCATGATTCAAAGTATCTTGCTGAACTAGCCTCACTCGCATCAGAAAACTAAACCTTTTCAATTATCAAGAAAATATTTGATTTAATTGACAAAAATGACTGGGGTAAAGCAAAATTTGTTTGGTTGACTGAAGCCTTAAAAAAAGTTTATCGGATTCAAACGAGTTCTTGTTGAACTCAAATGAAGAATTTTTTTTGATATCGAATGTATTTCCGATGCAAACAAAAGTTGTCTTTACAAGTCAAGTTTGTTGAGGAAATTAAACCTTCGTTGCTGGTTTCTGAATCATGTAATGCAAAATTAGAAATTATATATTAGAAAAATTGCATTGTAGTGTGAGTTTGATTCCACGAAGTTCAGACTCAAGTGTATCTATGTTTTTATAAAACTAGATAAAATACAGTATCAGCCTGAACTTTTAAACTTTGGAGTCAGAGTCGGAGTCTGAGCCTGAGTCGGAAATTAGGCGACTCTTAATCTAACACAGAGCCTCTTCTCCTCTAGGAAAGACCTATAACTTAGACTCCGACTCTAAGGTTAAAAAGTTTAGGCTGACACTGTAAATCATTTCATCGGTATTTTTTATGTTAATGATAACTTTTATCTTTTTGATGATTTAGCAAGTGGGATGAAGCAATTAAGAGAGTAAACACGAATTGTAAGCT
Organism: Brachionus rubens; assembly: GCA_022207745.1. Classification (NCBI taxonomy): domain Eukaryota; kingdom Metazoa; phylum Rotifera; class Eurotatoria; order Ploima; family Brachionidae; genus Brachionus; species Brachionus rubens. The sequence goes on along the minus strand of JAJVHD010000040.1, from coordinate 681,226 downwards.
TTGCTATCTATCATCGTACATTGGAATAGACATAAATCATTAATATAATAACCGTTTAAACGTTTAAATTCAAATAAACTACTGAAAATTTGATTTTATTTCATTTTCTGACTCTAAAAATTCTGAGCCAGAACAGTTATCTAGACATAATAAGTTGAATTCAAAATTCGAATAGTAATTTTTAGTACTATTCAAATTAAAAATGACATTTTGAAAAATTTAAATTTATTTTTTGTGTACAAGGTGTACAAATGTGTCGTTTATCTGTGTAATCAATCGTACTACGATTTTTCAAAAAAAAATTCTTTTTTATGTAATGTAATCACTTTAGAATTTGGCATGGCCCTGGGACATGAATTAATAGGGGGTCTATAAAAATAAATTTCATGTACAGACTGTAGATGATTTTGTACATTCACTACGAAAATTTTTTTTTTTGGTATTTAATCTTTTTCCCAATAGTCCTATAGTTCTATCGTACTAAACTTCATGTTGCCAAAGTATTTAATTGTTTTTAAAAAAAAAAAAATTTTTTTTAGAAATTTTTAAACATTTGGTTTTTATTTGAATCGAGGGTTTCTAAAACAAACAAGTCATATCATTTTAAGAGGAAACGTTTAATTTCTTAAAAGTACAAGTTAAAAAAATTATAAGATTTACAAATTCACTAGAAACTTAAATTTTAACTTTAATGCAGTGTTGCGAATAAGAAATCATTCTATTTTTTTTTATTAGCGCTAGTACAGTACCGGCAAAGGGATAGAAACTGACGTACCCTCTACATCAAGTCCATTCCATGTCCATTTAATGTCACGTCATGTCACGTGACTTGACGTGACATTGAATGGACATCGCGTCTAAGAAAATTGTCTTGGAAATTAAAAAAAAAGGAATATCCTCTAAAAATAAAATGTTAAATTAAAAAAAAACAAAATTTCTGCTATTTTGTACACATCAGCTCAGCTACCAGGAAAAAACACGGGATGCACTGGGTAGTTGATAGGAACCAACTACCTCAATGAGAAAAGGTCTTCCACAGATAGGTCCAGGTCGGTGAGTTAAATCCGGTAAAGAAACTAGCAGGCCACCGTAGGTAGACATACCCGAAGAATATCACAAAGAGGTGATATATAAAATCGTTGGAGTCAGAGTCGGAGTGTTAATTTTTCTTACAGATAATATTTTGAGTTAAAATTTTACTACTTTTGTATCACCTGAAGTTAATTTCCTTTTAAGCGGAAGTGGAATCGTTTAAGAAATATCCGCATTAAAAGATAAAGTTGATTAGTACACGAATAGAAAAAAAAAATTAAATGTCAAAACAAACATAATCAAAACCAGATTAAATGTTAAGCTTTTTAAGCATTTTTATGTAATTCAAATGCATGTACTAATTTAAAAATAATTTTTTCCAAATAATTCCAAAGCCATTAGGTTTATCAGAATTTAAAAAATACCATCAGGTGATACAAAAGTTGTACCACATTTTTATAAAATTTCAACTCATAAATATGATCAGAAAGAAAACTAAAGGCTAGGATGTAATTTTTTTTTGTACAAATTGTATTTTTGTCTAAAAAATTCACAAAGCCGGGAGAGAGGCTGTACTCCAATGAGGACAATGAGGCTTAACCATGAGGAGTGTGTTAGCGGTTGCTCATTTGCTCATTTGCTCATATAAAATGGACTTTTAAGATCCACTGTGATAGCTTGCTAAATTTAGTTTATCTAGTCTGTTTTTAAATAAATTAATTGAGTTTGAGTTTGAAATTCTGTTGACGAAAAAGTTGTGACGCTGTTCGCAATTTTTAACCAATATTCTTTCAATGTTAAAGTCGTGAAACATCGGGCCTTGTCTCAATCCATTTGAATAGTCATTTTTGAAGATAACTAGGTTGAAAATTTTGATAAGATCACCTCTGATCTTTCCCAGCTCAACAGTAGATAAATTTAGTTTTTCTAGTCTAAGAGTGTAGCAAAGGTTTCTTAATTGAGGAATAAGTTTTGTAGCCCTACGGTGGGTAGATTCAATATTGTTTATCTCTTTTTTTAATCTAGGCATCCAAACTTGAACCCAGTATTCAAGCTGTGGTCGGTCAAACGTTTTGTACATCCTCAATATTGATGTCATTGTGTCACCTAAAGGTTCATTTAATAAGTCCAAGGGTTACATTTGCTTTATTTATGCACGAATTTAAATGAGTTGACCATTTTAGATTATTTTTCTTCGTTTAACGCGATGACCAAGAATTTGGTCGAAAAGATCGTTGGAAAAAATTATAAACAAAACCGTCCCTAGAACTGATCCTTGAGGAACACCGCTTGTTACATCAACCCAATCGGACTATTGTTTCCCATAACAACTTTTTACTCTTTGTTCATTCTATCTTCTATGCTAATAATTATGAGTTGTACTAATAATTTTATTGTAAATAATAAAGAGTTTTGTAGAAAAAATATGATCTTTTATTCCTGATTACTTCTTACAACTACGCCCGCCATCACAAAAGTTGAAAATAAGCAATTTCTTAATAGCTTTACTATCTTTTTAGATTTGAGTAAGTTCTTATTCACCAGACCTGGATCCTATAGAGATGGTTTCAAAAGAGACGTCTTTCGGTTAAAAATGCAATAAGTGATTTCTGCAAAACTTTGACACCTGAAAAATGTAATCGTTATTTAAATAGACTAAAAAAAGTAAGCCATTTAGACTAAATCTCAAATGAGGCGTTGATTCTGCATCCTCTATTCATAATTAAGCTTGAATAAAGCTTGAAATAAATTTTTTTAAGAACATTCAAATTGTCATAAGAAATAATGGAAAGTTTAGTCAAATTGTTACAAGTCACTTTTGGGTTCTTCCTGGAAGCTGATGTGTACAAAATAGCAGAAATTTTGTTTTTTTTAAATTAAACATTTTATTTTTAGAGGATATTCCTTTTTTTTTAATTTCCAAGACAATTTTCTTAGACGCGATGTCCATTCACTGTCACGTCAAGTCACGTGACATGACGTCGGTACTGTAGCTAAACGTAAAAAAAAGAACTTTGTTTGTTTTTACTTGTTTGCAGTTTTTTTGTTTATTTGTTACTTCTCTCAATCCTTAAAGCTTTATTTCATTGTATTCTATTTGAATAGTCAAAGTCATTTAGTGATCGGCTTACGGAGATATTTCATTTTAGTCTAAGTTTTTTGCTTCTGGATTATTTATGAAGAGGTAATAATTAATATCAAGTCTAATTCTAACGCACTTGCTTGTATGAGAGCAGTCTACATTCCATTTTGAAAAATTTGAAGCTGTTGGTTGATTTTGCGTACATCGAATTCTAGTTCTTTAGAACCGGGTTTTAAAAAGATTTAAAATGTACTATGAATCTAAGCGACTTTGATTTTTGAATTCAAGTCCTAATGTTTACAATTATCAATATCCTTAAGTTAACAATAAACTTGATTAGAGGAACAGTTTAAACACAAATTTTTTCAAAAAAAAATTATCATAATTTTTTAATTTTTATTTTTTAAAATTTATTGTCTATTCAGCGGCCCGATTCGTCCTACCCAAAGCAACGAGACAACTTTTAATTGTGACATATGATTTACTTTTATACCGAGTTATATTTTGTTTTTAGAAATTTCATTTTTAGATGAAGAAATGAGAGCACAAGTTCGTTCAACAATTGAGATCTTGTTAAGAAGATTGGGATATATGACAAATCAAATGAATCAAGAACAAGGTCTTATTTATACGGACACACTGTATCAATTTGTATACGATTTCGGGCGATACATTCATCTTTATCCTAATTTTCGACAACTTATGAAAAAAAAAGTTTCACCCAAACATTTTCAAAAGCATTTGTCAAAATATAAAACAAAATATAAAAATTATGAATCTTTTTTTTCAATAAATTTTTATAACCAAGAAAACTCTTTAAAAAATTTCAATCAAATCGCCTCCTCTTTCCGGTCATAATTGGTAAAGTAAGACTGAATAAACTAAAGCCTGGCTACTGTGGGACGTTCATCATAAATAGCGTCACTCATCTGAACCAAAGCTGCAAACTCGGGAGCTATTTAGACTTAGCTTGGAACCACAAACCAAGCGGACCTCTCTTTTGAGTAGGCCTTAACTTTACTTCGTTGGAGGCTCTAAACCATTCGACAAAATTTTCACAAAAAGGGCGAATCCCAAAATTAACGCCGAAATCACGTCGACTGCGTACGGTACTCTTAGCGTATCAACCTCAAAGATTTTTAAATTTTTTAGAATTTTAAAATGATCTACAATTAGGATCTACAGTTGGTATGATCCTCAAAGGGTACAGTACGATATGCTGATACGATAGCTACGGATTTTTTGGTTCTTGCCAAATTGTAACGTTCCGTTTGGAACGCGTTCAGAACGGTCTTTAAAAACAGTTCCGTTCTCGTTTTAAAGGTTTTCCAAAAAGGTTTCCTTTCCGTTCTCAGATCCATTTCCTTCTAAGAAAAAAGGAGAACCATGTTGTAGTCCTCGTTATTACTTCAACACCTTTCCAATAGAGTATTAAGTTTAGCTGTGTTTATACTTGAAAGCTAACAGTTTATGACTGTATAGATTTCAAGTATAAAATCACGGTGTTTGTTTATTATAATTTAGAATTGTGATCTCATTTATTATTTATAACATAAAATTTTGAAATTCAAAAAATTTTAAATCGACCATCAGTCAGCTCGACTTTTCACGTAATTCTCGCAACTAAACGATAAAATTGTGTTACGATTTTTGAAATCCAAGAATTTCACGGAGTCATTAACATATTTTTCAAGTCTTAAATCAGTGGCAATGATAAACAAATCCACACAAGTAAACCCTGATGATTATGTCCAACTACTCGAGTATAAATTACAACAAGATATTATTGCACACAAAAAAGTTTTAAAATGGGCAAATACAGTACAGCGACGAATCGAAAAGACTCGAAAACAACTCGATAATTATGTACGATACAGACCTATCCAAAGTGAAGACAGAATACAAGTTGATATAAATAAACAATCAGTTGTGTCGAACACATCCCAACCAAATAATGATAAAAATAAAATGAGCGCTAACCACCCAATGAAGACGATACTAAAATTTCAAAACGATTTCAAGTATGAGACAATTAGACCAACACGAGATGAAAAAAATCCGATTTCAATCGATGAGCAGTTTCCGAATTTAGACAGCGACGGGTCAATCAAAAACAAAAGGGATGTACTAATACAAGGAAATCTATTTGAAAGAGACGAGATCCGAATCGGTACTGATAACACGAGTTTCATTGAATTTGTCAAAGAAATTATGAACAAAGAATTATTAAAGGAAATGATAAGACTCAATGAGTTAAACCAGAAGGTGAATGAACGTTTAATGAGAAACGACTCAACAAATGCTGAATTTTACTTGAAGATGTCTAAAGTGGATATGGCATTTGGAAACTTGAACTCTAGAGTTTTAGAAATGGAAAACAAGACAGTTGGCATTGATGTAAAAGTTGCAAACTTGAACTCAAGAATTTTAGAAGTGGGAAACAAGGCAGCTGGCATAGATACCAAACTTTGTGAACTATCTACAAATTTTGAACAAAACCATCAAGAAGCTTTAAAGAATCAAGATGAAAATTTTGAAACTCTCAAGACTTTGTTGATTTCTGTGAGCCTAAACGGATCCAACCCAAAATTAAAAGTATCAAATAACGACCAACCCATCTTGAAGTCAACTTGAACTTAAGCAAACTTCAACGATCGAATGAACATATTTTGTAGATTAAATTTTAAGCACTAAAAACTTTTTCGAATTTAAATTTAATATTATTACGAATTTAAATAATGATAAAAGTACGCTTTATTTATGGGCGTACTTAATATGTGGCCCAACTGGTGGCCTCTGCTCAAGAATAAATAAATTATTATTTATTATTTCTTTATATTTTTTGTAAAGGCTAGAAGCGGCCAAGTTTAATAAAACATTATAATTTATATTTTGTTGTTATTGTCCCTTCCCTTAGGTCTTTACCCCAATCTGATTTAAAGGCAAGTAAGCCGATACTTGATCTGTAAAAGTGGCGTCCCTAGGTTTAAATTTTTTCTAAAAATTTCTTTCCACTCACCAAACTATCACGTGCTTTAAGGAAGCTTTAATAAAGTATTAAAGTTTAAACACGTGATAATATTAATTATATTATAGGATTATCGTGTTGATAAATCCTATCTAATCAATCTTTTATTGTAAACTATTTTTGTTAAAACTTCTTTTTCCTTTTCCTTATCAAAATGGTGAATGATCAAATGACACGTTTCACAGTGATAATGGTCACGTTTTTTTTGTTGATAGTCCGTTCAAATGGTTTGATCTTTGGACAACAACAACCTACCTTAACCGAGCGTTTCATCTCAACTATGTATCGTTCGTACGTTAACACCTACGATTTTGGTCGTTTAATTGTGATAAATGTGCCAATCGAGACAGCGATAATCGTCGTTATCCTCACGGTGGTCTTGACAATTTACAAATGGTTTAAAAAAGGGAGGCATGGCACGTCGAGTCTAAGCTCCACCCCAACAAACTTCAACGTATTTAATACCATGTCACTTGATTCATCACGGAATAGTGCAACCGTGCAAGATCAAAGTCGAGCTAATATGGTAAACAATCGTTCAATCAAGGAACCAGAAATCTTCAAAGAAGGTATGGACCTTAAGTCATGGTTCATTTTAATGGACATTTATCTCAGAAACTTCGATAAAGGCGAATGGCTCGAAATTGCTATCAGTCATATCGAAAACAAAGTTCTCCGTCGAGTCAAAAACCTTGAAGATTTAATTCGTTTAGCGACTTCAAAAACAAAATACTCGAAACCCTCACAGTGAAACCACGTGAAGTTCCAGTAAGACTCGAGCAGCTGACTGATTACAAACAGACAGTAAAAGAAAGTATCAAAGATTATGGCGAAGCTATTACCAATTTGGTTAAGAAGCTTTTTCCAAATGTTGGAGACTCAAATGACATCGACAAGATTATTCAAGAGTGTTTTGTCGAAGGACTTTTCGATCAAAAGTTGAGAGAAGCAGTCCGTCTCAAGATGTTCAAAATGAAAAACATCAAAAAAGACGAGTCATTCAAGATCAACGATTTAGTAAATTACGCTGAGTGCAAGAACTCAAGCTACGACTCATCAAGTCAAAGTGATCGTCGATTTTTTTCAACTGAGAGTGACAGTGCTCAACCCAGGAAGAATGTTCAGTTTCATCCTCAAACGTTACAAAACGGCAAACCATACAATGGTAATAACAATAATTTCAACAAGCCGTACAACAATCGGTTCATTCCACAGGACACCCAAATTCACAGTGCTCCTTATCAAATTCAATCCGAACCTACACAACAAACGAACCAAGTTTTAATGTTCAAAAAAAGAAACCGAAGAGCTTCAAAACAAAACGTTCCATTACAAGGTCAAGCAATTTTCAACAACACACTCGTCAATTATATGTGCGATAGTGGCGCGGATCTTTCCATAATTGACGAGAGAACGTATTTGTTAATCAAACGTCATGATCCAAGAACAGTTTTGGAGGAGTATCGAGGTGGTAAACTTTTGTCAGCAAGTGGTGAGATTCGTGTTTTAGGCTCGTTGAAATTAAAACGTTGCTTAATCTCACCACAAAACAATTTAAAAAATTCAAAATTATTAGTGACCGAGAATATATCCGGCTATCAATGTGTCTTGGGCCGAGATATGATAAATCGTTCAAATGAGCTAAAACTAAAATTCGATTACTTTCGAAATTTTTTCAACCAAATCTCTTCTGGTGTATTGAAAGTGTTTAATGAAGAAATGGAATATCGTCGATTCCGCAAACAATTGAAAAGTTTTCACAGTGGTGCTAAACCCAGTCTAAAGACTGAGAGTCAAATAAACTCAATCAAGTCCGTGTCCAACGAACAAACAACACAAACGACGAGACCAATTTTAGAATCGAAAAATTCGAATGTCGAACTATCTTATATTAATAATATTATCGTCAACAAGAAGCAAACGAATCAAAATCGTAAAATGCTTGATACAAATCGTAGACTCACAGTGAAAAATAACGAACGTCAAACATATAGTCAGACGGATCGTAGTTCTGCTAGTCGAACTGAGAACGAAGAAATACGAACGAATTCCAAGCGACTTAGCGCTCACAGTGATTCTTCAAAAATGTTTGAGTCGTTTTATAATAATAATTACGGCCGAACTAATAAAATATCAATACTAAAAGCCTCAAAGTTAGATGATACGAGTAGAAAGGATAATTGTCCAAACAAACAAAGAAATCCGAAAAAAGACAGTGATGATGGTTAAAAACCAAATATCAAAGTGCTGGAGTTTGAAAATTATAAATTTTATAATTTTTCATTTTTTTGTAAAAACCTTAACTTAGGGGGGAGGGGAATGGTCTAATAATTTACGACCATTAAATCAAATTTTTAATTGTAACCCTTTCTCTTTCAATTTTTGTAACTTTTTCTCAAAAATTTGTAATTTCCGTCTCAATTTTCCCGGTTAATTTTCAACTCAGGGGGGAGGTATGTTGTAGTCCTCGTTATGACTTCAACACCTTTCCAATAGAGTATTAAGTTTAGCTGTGTTTATACTTGAAAGCTAACAGTTTATGACTGTATAGATTTCAAGTATAAAATCACGGTGTTTGTTTATTATAATTTAGAATTGTGATCTCATTTATTATTTATTATTTCTTTATATTTTTTGTAAAGGCTAGAAGCGGCCAAGTTTAATAAAACATTATAATTTATATTTTGTTGTTATTGTCCCTTCCCTTAGGTCTTTACCCCAATCTGATTTAAAGGCAAGTAAGCCGATACTTGATCTTTAAAAACCAGGCCGGATCTTTTATGCGTTTTGGACGAGAACGGAACTGTTTTTAAAGACCGTTCTGAACGCGTTCCAAACGGAACGTTACAATTTGGCAAGAACCACTGTATAAGGTACGGTCCGACTACGCAAATACTGAAAACTGGGTCCAAGAGCTGTATATTCATTTCAGTCAGAGAAAGTCTTTTACATTAAGAAATATTGTTGTTTACATAAAGTTCCATGCAGGCAATTTATTCTTTCATTGTTTATAGATGAAAATCCTTATTATGGTTCGGTAAATAGTTAACAATTTATTCAAAGATTGGTCGAAGCTCGTTGTCTTTTTTCCAACATTTACCAATAAAATTTTTACTTAAAAGTAAAAAGACTTAGTGTTAATCTAGGAGGTATAAGTGCATAATTTTACTAAGAGGACTAGAAGATGGAATCTTCAATATTCCATCATTCATTCAATACATAAAAAACACATTCTAAATTACTCATACCAGGATAAGGTAAAATACAAAGAGTTTAATACTTCCCAAATAACTACTCCAAATGACCGAACATCACTTTTGGTTGTAAATATTCCATCTCTCAATGACTCTGGTGCCATCCATCTAACTGGTAACATCTTTTGATCATCATTAACAAGTCTATAATAGTCTTTTTGATGCGAATAAATCTCTCTAGCAAGACCAAAGTCACCTAATTTTACATTGAATTGTTTATCTTTAATTCCAATTGGACAATTTCTTGCAGCCAAATCACGGTGAACAAACTTTATCGTTTCTAAATATTGACATCCTTTGGCTATGATAAAGAATATCTTGAATTGATTTCTCTGTTAGACGACAACGAACTAACTAGAATCGATGACTTTAAATACCTCAACTCAAAGGTACCATCTACGGAATAATGAGACAAAGGCAACTAAATTGGATAGGTCATGCCTTGCCTGATCACGACTCAGCTAAAATTTTTACGCTGTACGAACTCGAACTTATGCTTGGTACTTCCAAAAGAGGTCTGCAAACTATGGAGAATGCTGCAAAACAACATCCAAATAAAGAAGAAGAAAGAAACGGTGAATGTTTCCCTATCAATTATATATTTATGTGGCATAGATGTAATTAAAAAAATTTCATTGAATCCATGACTTAGTTCCAAAAAAGTTAATGCTTCCTTCATGTAATATTTTAAGTTACATGATTTTTAATCATGCGGTCGAGTAGAAAGCCTCTATTCTATTGAGCGAGCTATCAAGGCAACTGTGTTTTACCAAAGTAATGGTACTCTATTAGAGTTAATAAGATGAGAACTTCTACTGAACCATGAGGCTATCTGCGAAAAGTAAACTCAACATTAAACTAATTGTAATCGAATGGTCGGTCAAGTTTTTTGTCATCTTTCGCAAATGATGCACGCATTAAGCGAAAAAGAGATTATCAACTTAATCATTAAATACGGCCTGTATTATTTTAACAATACTTGTGGTCGCGTGTGCTACGATTCTTGTTTGATCAAGTTTTTGGTCAATACTTTCAAGTAAAAAGACTAATGTCAATGTCTGAACTTCATCTCAAATGGACTCGAATCCACGGCTTTGTATTCTGTTACCAAATGTTTAACCGAATAACTGTGGTCTGTAATAACGACGAATCTGTTCGATCTGTTTTAATCGATCTTGATCTACCAAAAACCGGACGCGGTTCGTTTACTTTGGATGAACGTTTGTTTGGTCGAAGTGTTCTTGTCGAGGTAAACAAAGATAAGTGGAGACAAAGTAGAAATATTATGAATCACGGTTTCAAAAAAAAGTAATCTTCAACTTTTACTCTTAGGTCGTTTAATATCTATTGAATTTTTGAAAGCATATTGTTGGAAAATTTAGACGAGTTCAACTCAAAAGGAATCAAAAGTTAAATCAAAAGACTCAAATTTTTAAGTGAATCGAACAACGCTTCTTCTTTGTCTTTTTTTGGACATATTAATCGAACCACTTTGGACGTGGTGGAAAAATTTAATTAAAAAAATATTAGTTTTGAGTTGAGTTTGAGTGAGTTCCACTCATACTCACACTCACACTGAAACTCAAAAAAAAATGCGTGGAAATGTCTGCCCAAAGGGTCCTTTTTTTAACCGAGAAAAGGTCCAAACAAACGGTTCACTTGAGAAACATTTTGTCAAAAAAAAAAGAAATAATCATTTTATGAGAACCAAAAATTAAAACAATACAAAATTTTTTTGTAATTCTTTTATTCTACTCGGAGCCCTATTTGGAACGGTCCTTAGAACTGGAACGGAACCCTAATGGAACGGGACATTACATTTTCGTAAAAACCACTCTTCACAATCATGAGCTAAAACTTAAACAAACATTCAAAAATTGTACCCCAACCTCTCAGATTCTTTTTAGACTAGATACGATTAGAACGAAAATGTTGTTCTTATTACCGTTTTCACCGAAATTCATTCTTTTAGCTATCTGCTCATATAACCAGGAATTGAGTACCATCTAGTCTAGTTACAGCACTTGGTAGGGGTATAATTATCGAATTTTCATCCCCATGACAAAATTGATTTTATGCGATGTTTGGAGTCGTAGAATACATTCATGATGTCGGATGTCACAATTTCAGATATGTGTAAACGTGTTTAAAAGAGGAATTAAGTTTTTCGCTGATAGTTCTCTAAAGACCAAGGAGCATGGTGACTTTATAGTTTAAGAAGTGAAATTTGTTCTTTTTTATTTAAAAAAATTTTTTTTAAAAAATTCAAAAAAATTCAAGATTTGACCACACACACATCGATTATTCTTTTTATTATTTTAAGACATTCTTTTTTGTCTTTTTCTTTCATCATATTTAAGAGGTTATCAAATCAACTTTTCATTGTTCATAATCGTGGACCCACTGTCTTGAAATGGTTACAAAATAAAGTAGCCAAAGAGTATTTTTGCTTTGATATACGTTGGTATTAAATGGGTCAAAAAAGTCTCCCTGACATTTTTTCATCCGGACTTGGGACCGACCAAAGGTATGGTAACAACTTGTCTAGTCTACTGTGGGACGTTCGTCATAAAAAGCGTCACTCATCCGAGTCTAGGACTGCGAACTCGACAACTATTTAGACTTAGCTTGGAACCACAAACCAAGCGTTATTCTCTTTAAGAGAATACTTAACTTTGTAGACTAGGACTGAATTTTGATAGTATCAGCCTCCCTCCCATTTTTTCCGGACTTGGGACCGGCAATGGTATGGTTAAGACTAGCTACTGTGGGACGTTCATCATAAACAGTGCCACTCATCCGAGTCTAGGACTGCGAACTCGACAACTATTTAGACTTAGCTTGGAACCATAAACCAAGCGTTATTCTTTTTAAGAGAATACTTAACTTTAGTAAACTAGAACTTCATCGATTACTAAATGAGTCTTTAATAAATCACTAAACTTGTTAATTTTTTTAATTCAATAATAAAACTCAATGTAACTATGCGACCTTCGAGGTTTGATTAATGTTGAAAAAATCATCTGACAAATTATGTCATTGAAAATCTTTTATCTACTCTAATTAACTGATAAATCAATAAATAATGACTCAAATACGTATACTTTTTCATTGTTATTAGTAACAAATGTCTGTAATTCCGTTTTTTTCATATAAAAAACCCGATAAAACTTTAGAAAAAACTCAATAAAAAAATGCAAAGTTTTTAAATCAAACAAACCCCTAGCCAACCATTTAGGACAAAGACAAAAATACCTTGTTCAAATATAACATCCTTAAACTTAAAATCGGTGCAATCATTTTAATCGTCTTCTTGACTCTTCGTGACCCCAATGAGTTTAAATCAAATAATCGATGGTGATGAAGCAGTACCAAATGGTTATCCTTGGTTAGTTTCATTACAGTTCTCAAGATCGCAGTTTAGCACACCAAGTCATGTTTGTGGTGGAAGTATAATTAATCAAGAATGGATTCTAACAGCTGGGCATTATATAGACATATTTTAGTTCAATCGTAGTTGGTCTTGATGATTTGACAAATTACACTAGTTCTCAAAGGTTTAAAGTTTAAAGTTACAAGGCCAAATGAGTTTTTGGACAAGTGTTTGGTTATCGCTGAATGGGGTTCAATGAATAAAACGTGTTATCCACTTTATCCGAAAAAGCTACAGCTACTTGGAGTTTTTCGAAGGCATAGCTTCGTATGCGGTTATGAAAATAGATTTTTTTTTTATGTTAAATTTAAGAATTAGAGGTCTTCTATATAAATAACATGCATCTTTAAATTAAAAACAACACGAGGGCGTGGAGCTTTCAATTTGAAATTTTCTTAAATTTTTGAAATACGCAATAAAAATTTTATCTAAAAATGTGTATAATGAAAAAATCATACATTGATATAAAAAATTCTAGAAAAAGAAAGAATTTTCTTGATCGTTATTATTGTTTTTCATTATTTTTACTTTTTTAAATTCAAGTATAAAACAAGGTTTAAAATGCAAATTTCACCTCTCTTAAGTCGGAATAATTAAACAAAATTAATCTTAATTATTAAAGAGAACTTTAAAATGACGAAATTTTACTTATCTGTAAAAAATGAATCCAAGAATAATTTTGGTAGACCCAAAGCCCAAACAAATAATCCTCGATAATTACAGGTACCAAAAAAACGAAAGCAAATCTAAAGCTTATCGTTGTATTCGAACATGTGGCGCATCTTACAACATTGAAACTGATCAGCGTAACAATGTAAAACATACGTGTTCGATGTTGACTGAATGTCAAATTGCTTGTATTTTGACATATCGTGATCTCGCAAACCTCGTCCAAACAAACGTTAACATTCCACTCGAAGAAGCGTACGATATGAAGTATTCGGAATTGGTCAAGAATTGGTCACACAAAGAAGTAATTCAATGCGGAGAATGGAAGACATATGCCAAAATGAAGGATGGTTTATGAAGGATGTTCAAGCCCGAGCCATCAGTCGATTCATTCATCAACTACACAAGTCAACAAATCAAGCCAGAGCCATCATTCGAGAATTCAGTCTGTAAAAGAGGCAGAATCGAAGAAGACAGCGAAGAAATCATATATGTTGGGTCAGAGTTACTTACAACCCATGAACGTATTCCATTTTCTTTAGATTTACTCATTTTAAAGATTTACTTATTTTTTGTGGATTGTTTGCTTGTGGTTTTGCTTTAGCGTTGGCTAAAGATATAGACCCTGGCAAATTAATTTTTGATCAGAGAAAAATGAGAGATGAATTCAATTCTATGATGGAAAGCAAAGACTTATCTCTCTTTACTCATACTTTTATCGAAAATTATTCACCTAAATTTACTAATTTTTGTCAGATCTGACAATTTTTTTTCTGATTTTTTTTTTTCTGACTATTCTTCTTCTGTTTTTTTTTAATTCTGATATTTCTTCTATACACCCTTTTTTTCATTAAACACATTTTTAAATAAATTAGTTTTTTTTGCGTTTTTAAAATTTAAGAACTAGAGGTCTTCTAAATAAATAACATGCCTCTTTTTAATAAAAACAACACCAGGGAGAGCTACAAAATGAGCCCTCATACTACGATTAAAAGGGGTGAATTTTTACCCCCCGTGAAAAAATCGAAGTTTTTACGGGTCCCTTATGATGTCGAAATTGTAAATTTCATCTTAATTTACTTTTTTTTCAATTTTAGATATAATTTTAAAACATTATTCGAAAAAGAAAATGGCTTTAGTTGCACTTGGTGTGGCATCAGCTGTTCCAGCGTTATATGGCATCTACAAAGGTACAAATACAGTCGATAAAGCGTTAGACATAGCAGACTATCTAAGATCAGATCTCAAAAACCATAGAGATGTACGTCGCCGAATGTTGCAAAACAACAGTCGAATAAAGAAGAAGAAGAAGAAGAAGAATAGAGATGTACTTCTAAAAAAAGTAGATGATTTTAGATCAGATGGTCGCGAACTTGGAAATATTGTTTTTGATTTAATTCAATTTACATTCATAATTATTTTGTCTTTTATGATTTTTGTTAATCTTTCAAATAAGTATAACTTCGATTTAACAAATTATATTGACACATTGTATATTATTACATTACCATTATCATTAATATCATTAATAGATCATTATTTTGTTAAAACTAAGAATTTGAAGTTGTATGTTTATCAATTTTTTTTTATGTCTGTGTTGACGCTCAAGATAATAATTACGTTGTTAAGTGGTTCAAAAATGGTCGATGCATTAAGCTATTTCACATATATCATTCAATACAGATATATATTAGCGATTTTGTTTGTTTTTTTTGTTCAATTGCTTTTGATAAAATTTGAGGATAATTCAAAATCACGAATTTTGGATAGTTTAGTAATAGGAACCTTTATTTTACTATTTTTTCTTTCGTTAAACATATTTAAGTCTAATGAATTCAAATATAGATTAGAAATAACTATTTTATTTTACTTTTTGCTTCATTGTTTGTTCTTAATTCAACCTGAAAATCTGAAAGGTGAGATACTTTTTATGAATTCAATATTTATTTCATTATCTTTATTATATGTTTCATGTGAGTATCTGATTGTAAGTTTAAGTCCAAGTTATAAAATTATGTTTGCAATTTTATTTCATTTTTTATTTGCTATTTTATTTGAAAAAAGTCACAATGGCTTTTTTAGAAAATATGAATGCAATTTATGGATTCTTATTTATAGTTCTTTTATTTTATCCTTTTGTATCTATTTACCACTATGTAATGAGTTACACTTTATAACTCGTGGTACTGTAGTATTACTTATATCATTTTGGTTTTTATTTGATTTTGAATTTGGTAAAACAATTTGTGATGTAAATGTAGTTCACACAACATTTCCGATATTAAGCTCCATAACTTTTTCGTTTTTTTATGAATTGATATCTTTAGTCTTAAGCAAATTCGAAATTTATTGATTGAGAAAAAATAAAATTTTTTAAAATTATTTTTTTGTTTTAATTATTTAGTTCAAAAAGGTCCAATCCCTGTTTACTCAAGTTAAGTATTCTCTCTTAAATTAGAATAACGCTTAGTTTGTGGTTACAAGCTAAGTCTAAAAAGTTGTCGAGTTCGCAACTTCGGTTCGTTAGAGTCAAGTCTTAGAGTCAGCCACAACTGTTGTAACTTTAAAACGTAAACAGGGTCCGTCTATCCGATGCTCTCGTTAGACGTTTAGAGCATGCTTTTATGCTCAACTTTCTAAAGTTAAGTTAATTAACTAAACCAGTGATATTAGCGAGATGTCGCTATATCACATTCGGCTAATCCGATGCCGTAACCTTTTTGGTAATCAATTTCATCACTCATGTTTGGATCAACATCTTCAAAATCGTCATTCCAAGTTCATGGGCTACGTTCATAAAGACACCTAAAAAGAACATCAATTAAATGGTGGCACTTGAATAATTCAAAATGGGTAACTATCTTCTCGTCAAGCTCATACATTCGCTGCTTTCTTGACGATTAAAGCACTCAGATCAATTACTTTTACCATTAATTTCTAATTTAGATACTGACAGAAACCCTAACAGTTGATTAACCAAGTTTTGTATCACTTAAACTGCATCAAAAGCGGTGAAAATAGTCCCTTGATTAAAGCATCGAGACTAAACCACAAAAAATAATTCTAAATAACGATAAAACATATTCTGATTGATTGCGAAACATAGTAGTTTTTATTTAAAATTTTCATCATTAAATAAATAAAAAATTTAAGTAGAAAAAAAAAATTTTCCAACGCTACAAAATTTATAAAATTAATTGTTTTTCATTTTCACTCACAATCACTGACCCTTGTCCACTTCCAACTTGGCTTAAACTTTGAATCAAAACATTATTTTGAATTGGAGAGTGAACATTCACATTTGTTGTTTCACTTTTTGTTTTGGTTGCACCCAAAGTCGTATTTATATTAGGCGAATAAACATCAACTACAAATTGTTCAAATGTTTGTTTCTCTGTTTGTTTACTCAAAATATTATTTATAGCATGTGCTCTATGTACATAAAAATCTTGGTAACCTTTTGTATTCGACAACAACACTCTACTTGCATTGACAGCCGTAGCTCGAATCAAATGAGGCATTATACTCTTGTGTAAAATCGCTCCGTCAAACAATGGACCAAAATACCCCACTGAATGTTTCTTTATAATTTGAATCCTGTACAACCCATTACTCATGGGGTAAATACAAATAATAACATCGGCAAACTCAGTCGCTAATATTGACCGATCATAGTCTTTTGTGTGCTCAGACCAAATAATTTGAACACTGTCATTCCCTAAATGACGCCATTTGCTTATTTTATTTTGATCGTTTGCGTTGTTCATTTGAGTCGATACATGAAATAGAACCTCACATAACGAGTTCGAGTAATACGGCGCTGTTTTAAGTTGACTTGAAACATGTTGTAAACCCCCCATGAACCCTTCATGGGTCTCAAGATTAACCGGCCACGCCAATGCACTCAAAAAATCATGATAATCTTTTGAGCCTTTTTCGTTCGACAAAATCGATTGTTTATCTTGTTGGCCTTTAGCGATATAAATCAACGCTATTTTATGAGTCTCACGACACGCTTGATCATCTAAACTTTTTAATTCACGTAAAAGTTGAGCCGATTTGTGTAAGAGATTAAACGTTTGACGCTTTTCCCATGAAAGAAGACCCATTTGATGAACAAACGATTTACATAAATTAAAATAATGACTCTTGTCACTTGTTGCTTGACTCTGTTCTGATTCAAGATTTTTTTCAGGCGTTGAAGGTTTCTGATCATGTGACTCTGTGATTGTTGAATCGTCACTTGAAATTATTTTATGTTTCAATTCGTCCAGACTCGAGTCTTTAGGCTGTTGACTTGAGATCAACGTGTCCAATCTACACTCTGGACTCGAATAATTAACATAGTTTATAACGTTCTCTAAAAGATCTAAATTCTTTGGGATTTGATGTTCACTTGATAAATTAGTTAAATTTTGATATTCGAATTTTTGTTCTTGATGGTCGACTTGTTCGTTTGATTCAACCGATTCTAACACAGGTATCTCAAGAGAGTTTATTTTTGGAGCAAGATGATCCAAAGAGTTTAACAAACAACAATCCCAACAATATTTACCACTAAAATCCCGAACAATAAATCTACATAGAGTCGGCGAAATCTTCAACTTTTGTTTATACGAGTCATTAAAATAAAAATCATTTGAACTTTGCTTTGGAAGTTCGACAAACGAAATTAAAAATTGATTATTAACTGTAAAAAATTGAATATTCGGTTGATCGAATAAAAGAACTGATAAATCATCAGTTGAACTAGGAGTATTGTTATTCGAATCATCACTTGGTAAAATAGTCATGTCACTTGTCTCATTACAACTTGAACATATCTTGCTTGGTCCATACACTCCATACGGGTAATGGTTCAAATGATTCAATAAATGAGAAATAATCTAAAACAAGTCAAAATTAGGTCGAGAAAAATTTTTTTTTTTTTTTAAACTTACAAATCTAGCGGCTAAATGAATGTGTTCGGATTCGAGTGACTCACCAGTCTTGAACGTGTTGCTTATATGAATTATAAGTTTAAAATTATTCTTTAGTAAAGTAGCTCTGTCTTGGTCTTTGAGTTGTTCAAGTGGCATGTTCATGCACCATTCGAGAAGAGCAAACATGTTTGAAATAATGGCCTTTTCATAATTTTCATTAATTGAGGTTGACGATGGTTTGTTGTTGATCAACTTTACGAGACATTGATTTAGCTCGTTTATGATGTTGATCGCAAATTGGATGTCTTTTTGGAATATAAAATTGGCCAGGCATGCCAAAAATCTGAGGTTATCACAACTCATTTTTACCAAAATTGGACTGTTTGTGTCTCTGTACTCGAGATCTTTGAACAGCTTTTTACAGGCCTCACTCAAACGAGTCGTATTCCAATTCGATTTCGATTGGCTTATAATTTCATCGAATAAAAAACACGTCAACGAACACAAGAGAACACATTTTGAGTTGTTAAAATTGGTTAAATTTTCCAAGTCACTTCCAATACCAAGATCAAAATTACTGATTGTACTTATTAATAAATTTTTAAACTCTTCACGACTGAACTGAACAGTGTTTAGGTCTTGATGATTGGTCGATTGTATTGAAGGACTATTCGATGATGGCTTTACACTTGTCACCGGGCTAAGAAACGTAATTGACTCACCAAAATAGTCTGGTAGACATATAAACGAGCCTAGAATTGAAATAGCATCGAATTTAGGTCCTTGATTATCGACTTGAAGACATGCGTTTATGAAATCTTTTATTAAAAGACTCGATGACTCGAACATTAAGTGCCAAAATTTAGTCGAACACGATTGAATAATGCAATTGAGAATGTTTTTGTCGTTTGAGACGAGACCGTAGTGAATGGTTATGTAAAAGAGATCAAGAAAATTGCATGAAATTGAATAGAATTGATCGTCTGAAGGCAATTGAGCCGATTTAATGACAACATTAGCAAGTATCTTGTAGGCTATGAGACTTGCTGATTGATAATTTACACTTAACGATGGAGGTATTGACGATGACAACTCGTGAAGGTACTTGTGAATGGACTCGAAAAGCCACGAGGCAAAATAAGACTGTGGCATTATGAGTTCACAAATATCAGCGACACCAACGCTCATAAGACTCAACATTTCGTCTTTGACTTTGGACAATTTTATCCATTTTGAAAGAATAAAATCAAATATTTTGCGATGAATTGAAGGATCTTTAATCAAGTTAACATTGCCCATACACCCGAATAGTCTCTTTAAAAGCATAAGACTCGTTGTTTTGAACTTTTTATTCAAATCGACCTCTTGGGTTAGCTCACTGTTGTTTGTCACTATTGATAGAGACTGTCGATTGACTCTAGTCGAGTTGATCATGGTCAATAGAGATTGATTTGATTTACCTGACTGTTGTTGTTGATTAATCTTGGGAGTGTCCATAATAAATGAAGCACTTCGTTCATCATTTTTGTTCAATTTCGGGTCTGATTTCTGTTGTTTTGGTGACGAAAGACCAAACTCAACAGACTGACCCATTGAAATGGTCAATTTTCCTAAAGGACTCGCTTGAACACTCGATGAATTTGACGATGTCGAAGATATCTGAATCGAATTCAACTCCGTTTGTTGCTGTTCGTTTTCAATACTTTTACGACTTTTTTGACCATTATCTGACGAATCGGATTGAACCGAAACCTTGCTCATTTGCTGTTGATTCAAAAGATAAAATTTTGAAGGTAGATTAGCAGGCAGAGGTGGTAGCGGTGGTGGTACACTACTATTAACTGATGATGGTTGATTAGGAGACGCAATCTTGGGTGAATATTGTTTTAAATTAGGCGAAGACGAGTTATTAACCAAATTTTGGTTTACTAAATTCGAAGACGAAGACGACGATGAAGAACAAGATAAATTAGTGGTTTGTGTATTTGGGGTATTATTACTAAAACTATTATTATTACTTTGACTCGTGTTACTTTTACTTGTTGTAGAATTATCATTAGTACTAAACTCATCGATTGAACTCGAATCATCTTCTAAATTAGCACTTGTATTAGCTGTTTGATTTGATATCTTTATTTGAAGGGTCGGTGATGTGACTGAATTTATAGACGAAGACCCTGATGTATTCGGTTTATCAGCCAACAATTCCGAAGAGTAATAAATCGACTTTTCACTTGCACTAAACTTGTTAATATTTGTGAGCGTACTCGATTTGATTGTGTTTGTGTTGTACGCGTTCAATTGATCTATTTGATTGGCTGCTTTCAAAGTGGCTGATTTATCGTATGATGTTGAATCATTCGAGTCTGTCTCGTTCATACTACTTGTACAATCACCTTCATCGTCTTCTCCATTATAACTGTCATCGTCGCGTCTTCGTTTATTTTGATTAGAAAAATATTTTGAATTAAAATCAAAGCTATCATCGTCAATCTCGTCTTCGTCTTCATCTTCGACTCTTTCTTGTACTTGTGAATCATTTTCAGTATCAGTTTCAACATCGTCTTTTTTCGGCTTGCTCTCAGTCAAGTTCATAAAATTCTCATCAGTTAGACTCGGTGATTTTGATTGTTCAATATCATTCGTCGAAGGCATCAATGAACTCGCTTAAAATTAAAGAGAGTTAATTTCAACACGAAAAAAAGCATTTATTTTTAAATACCAAGTGTATGAAGATAAGTATCATCTCGAAAAGTATTTTGCAAGCTGTGTTTTGTCGAAGCTTAAAACAAGCAATTAGAATAGAACATGAATAGACCAAATCTTTAAGTTACCTTGTCGATTGAATTGAACAGTGTTTGGCACAGGATTGGCTTGATTTACACTTGACTTGATTGAACCAAGAGTAGCTGGTATTGGATTTGATAATAGATAATTAGATGACGATGAATTGATTCCAATTTGAGTGGTAGTTGTTGTCGCTTGTAAAAGTTTATCTCTATTTCTTTGTCTCATTTTACGTTTCTCTTCAATTTGAGAACTTGAAATTGAATTCGAACGAGTCGATGACATTAACGAACTCGAATTTGAAAGAGCATCAGTTTCATCATCATTACCCGAATTCTTAACCGTACTCAAATCAATATTATAAATATACTTGAAAATTTGTCTTATCAAGTCATCAATAGACTCCATCCATTTGTCAACAACATCATGATTTGAATTTACTATTTGTAATAAATTAACCAATTGATCCCATAAATCATTTGATAAATTAAAATTATAAGTTGCTTTAATCATTGCCATGAGAGTTGTCTCAGTGGTTAATTTAATAAGTTGACTTAAAGAATTCGATTCGTTTAGACGAGGATTCGAATTCGATCCAGACGGGTTGTTTAAAAGAATATAATCCGAGTTTGACGAGAACAAAAAGTTGCATACTCGAAGTAAAATTTTAATCAACATAGTCCACGTATAAGAGTCCATGTGTATCTTTTTGATAAAACTTTTATAAATATCAAGGAGATAGCAACAAATATTTTTGAGTTTTTCCGATTTTTGTAAATAAGATCGATTGAGGAGAAGATTTGACGAATGATAATAGAAAATTTGAAGACATTTAACACTTCCAATTTGAATTTGATTCGAATTATCTTGTTCGTTTTCGTCATTTGATAGAATGAACACAGGATCTTGGTCTTGTTCGTTTGGCTCGGACATGAACGATGGCATTTTAGCCTCGTTTAGAAACCATTTTTTGTAAGCATCAAGAACAAGTTTAACAGTTTGAGAGCCGTCATCAAAATTCAAAAAATAAGTATTTCTTAAAATTTCATGAACTAGATTCACATTCGATTGAGTTGAGAGTAAAACTTTTTGGATCAATTGTTTATTTGTTGGTTGAGTGATGAGATGAGAAGCAGTGACTGTTGAAGTTGATCCAATCGAAGTTAACGATGTCAAATTGGAATCAATTGATTCATCACATGAATAATCGTCTAACGATTTAAGTTCACTTGATTGTATCGATGATGAGAATACATTCGAATCAATTTGAACATTACAAGATTCATTAATTAATAAAACATCGATTAACCATTTTATTATTTCTTCTTTACAGTTTAATTGAACTTGTTTTTTGTCATCTGTTTGAAACGAATGTTGATGTCGATCGTGAACGTTACTTGTTTTTGTTGGTTGATTTTGTTGACTCAATTCAGTGTTTATTAAACTTACTTTTAAGAAAAATGATAAGTAACCCATTGAAGAGAATTAAAGATTTAACACTTACATAGGTCCAAATTAGAGTAAACATTAAGTGAATTTGAAGATGAAAGTGACGTGATATTTTGTTTAATAAACGCATTTGGGAACATATAACTCAAATAGAAACGTTTAAATTCATCAAATATAAATTCATAACACGAAACGGATTGTTTAAGTCGATCCGAAGACCATTCGATTAAAAGAAAATCATTTTGCATAAAACTCAACATGTATCTAAGTAGCTCAGCTGTGAGACCATAGATATTCAATTGATTCGAGTTATTCGAGTTAGTTGTTATAGGTTGATGATTCGATTGGTGACTTTGTGTTTGATTCGATTGTAAGACTTGAGACGATTGGCTCTGAGTTTGACTCGGATTTGAATTCGTTTGTTGACCTGTTGTCGATTGTTGTAGCATAAAAATGTGTTCATTTTGAGACGAATGAGGAATCAAATAAGTTATTTCGTATTGATACAGAGTTGATTTGACGTAATTAGACGCAGCTGAGAACAAATGAGACGTTGAGTTTGATTGATTCGATTGAAAGACTTTTTGAGCCTCAGCGTTTAGTATTTCCAAACCTATTGACGTGTGAACATTTGAATGAAATAAATCAAAGCCTTGGATCAGTTTTTGGAACATGAGCTCTTCAATTTGAGTTCGATTTTTGTTCAAAATTTGATACCAAATTAAAAATAAACGCAAGCCGGTTATTTTAATGTATTTAGTGTTTGAAACGTGTAAAAGCTTTTGAAGTAATCGTCCAATACTTCTTGATTGCCATCGTTGATTTATTCGCTCAGGTTGAATAAGAAGAATTTTTTGAAAAATAAAAAGAACAAGATCAAGTTCTTCCCGATTTATTTTGTTCAATTTTTGTTTGAGGTTTATTTCAACGAGGATGAATGACTCGTAAAAAATAAAATAAATTTGTGAATAATTTTGATCAAAAAAAGACTTTATTTCGATTGAATTATCAGTTGATTCGATGTAATTTTTTAAATATCTCAAACGACTGTTAACTTCTTTTTTTACATCAAGAATTTTTGCTTGTAATTTTTTACGATTAAGTTCATCAACAGCCGCTTGATTTGTAATTGTCTTTGGTCTACGAGCGAACATGTTCATTTCGATCTCGACAAAATTTATTCTTTTTTTTGTTGTTGTTGTTGTTGTTTCTTTTTCGATTTAATTCAAAATAGATGAAAATTTTGGGTTTTCATATTTCGCTTTTTTTTTCATTATTATTATTATTCATAATAAATTAATTCATTTTATTTTTGAGCATAATTTGAAATTTAAGTCTTGCATTTATGGATTTGAAGATTTGTCATTGGAAAAAAAAATTATTTTTTTTAAAAAATTTATTTGAAAACTATTTTAAACTTTAATGTGATCTTCAAAAATAGCAAGCAAAAACATGATTAAAAATCCAATTAACATGGCTAAATTGCATATTACAAATGCTGGCCAATTCCATTTAACTCCTCTCATCACTGACGGAAGCTAGAAGAAACAATTTTATTTCAAAATTAAAACAATTTTTCTTAAATCTTACCAAATCAACAAGGGAAATGTAAATAAACATACCAGCTGTTATTGTAAATATCCATCGACTTACTTCTGGATCAGCTGTCACAGACACACCAATATAGAAACCAATTAAACAATTCAAAGCTGAGATGAGATTAAAAATAATCGCTTGTACATGAGTGAATCCACATTTTAATAAGACTGCATAGTTTCCTAGTTCATGAGGCACTTCATGACAAACAACTGCAATTGTTGTTGCTATGCCAAAATTTATTGATTCTGAAAACGATGCTCCAATAGCCATACCATCGGCAAAATTATGAAATGCATCACCTAATAATACCATCCATCCAGTTGCTTTAATTCTCTTTAAATTTTGAATAAAATTTAATTTCTTTGGTTCTTGATTGTCTTCAACCTTTTCTAAATCGTCTAAAGGAGCTACTTTATCTTTGAAAGTACAAACCTCAAGTATATTTGGTTAGAATCTTTGTTTAGAAAAATTACTTTGACTCGTATTGGGTTTGTCATCCATATCAATTCCATGACTATGTCCATGGTTACCACTTGAGCCTATTCTACCGGAAAAATGTTCAACTAATATTTCAGCTAACCATAGCAAATAAATAACTTTAAAAAAAAAATGAAATTTCTTTTATATTTTAAGATTTTATGTTTAGAATCGTTACCAAGGAGAGTAATGGATAGTTTAAAAGCATAGTCTGGTACTTGAATTGGTTCATTCTCATGTCCATGATCTTCTTCATGTTCGTCACTGGTGTGTCCATGTAATTTTAAAACCTAAATTATTAATGTCTATTATAAATATAGTTAAGAGTTTTTGTTATTTTTCTTTGTTTACTTGAGGAATAATGTGAAGTACAGTATCACTAAGAAGGGTTCCGATTGCCAAAGAACTAAAAGCCATTAAAATATGCTCAAAAATGGATTTTTTAAAGCATGGTAAAATGACAAGACCAATTAAAGCAATTAGAGAAACAATTACAATTGCAATAGTTCCATATCCATATTCTAATATAAAATTTGAGTTCTATTTAATGTGATTAAAGAGTATATTACTTTCAGCTACAGTGGGTCGATTTGTTGTCTCTTCTGCATTTATGCGTGATATTAAGCAATAAATGAGCGTTAGACAAAAATTGTTTTTTAAAGAGACTTTCATCGTGTTTGTTGGAACCAAAAAATATATTTTTGTTAAGAGAATAAAATATTAGATTTATTTATATTCAAGATTTTAATAATTCAAGGTAATTCGTCTCTCTCTCTCATTTTTTGAAATTGTGATTTCACATTTCAACAAGCTTTGTGCTCAAGATGATTATTTCAACTTTACTTAAAGCCTAAAACAATAAAAATATTATTTTTAAAAAAATTACATAAAAAGGCGTAAGTGTTGAGGTCTAGTCTACATTTTCACAATTTTTAGAGAGAGAGAAACGTTTAAAGGTATATAATATTTTTCACTTTAAAAAAAGGTAATGCTTGTGTTTATTTTTTCTCTTTTTTTTTCACATTATAACGACGAAAAAAGTACCTTGAGCAAAGTTTTTTAGAAAATCTAATTTCTCTCATTTTTTGTAATTGTGATTTCACATTTTAAGAAACATTTTAATTATATTCTTGCCTAACAAAAAAAAATTATTTATGGGATAAATGCTGGCGTCTTGTCTAAATTTTCACATTTGCTGTGCTGTGCTGTGCTTAATATGCTTTTTTTAGATGAAAAGAGAGAGCAGGAAACCATATATTAAAATTTTTGAAGTTTTTATTTATTCATTTAAAAAAAAGGTAACGCTTTTGCTTTACACATATTCTCATCAAAAAACAGTACCTTGAGAAGTAAAATTAATTTTGCTTAGTCCAGTATTTTTGAGATTTGAAATTTCAATCTTTCGTAACTTTAGGTCCTTCAATGGTCTAAATTAAACGAGGCGTTAATAAGGGATACATTTGACATCAAACTATCAAATCGGTTTTAGGCTTTCAGTGAACAATTGGAGTCGTAAACAGCATACGACCAAATTTTAAATCACGTCCAAGAGGTAGGCGAAAAATTTTTGAGGCTTAACTAAAACCATCAGTCAAAGTTCGATCGAAAAAAGGTGCACTGGAGCTTCTAGACAAATGGAGAGCCTATTTTGAAGACCTCCTTAACTCGGACAAGTGAAAGAACAACCGACCTCAGTTACACATGACCTAGCTAGCAATAAACACTGATGATTTCAGGACTTTGCTGAACTAGAAATGGCAGTTAATTTTCTCAATAACAACAAAACAACAGGCTTCGACTCAGTAATGTTGCCAGAGATGCTAAAGAAAAAAGAAATGGCGAATTTTTATGAAATTTTTTTTTTTTTTTGTGAAGATTGAAGCTAAAATTATATTTGCTAAATTGATTCAAAATCAATCAACCCAACCACAGGGAAGTTTTCTGATTATATTAAAGTCTAAGAACGAGCTCTTCTAAAAATAAATTATAATAAATAATTTGGGAAATCGAATTTGGATTCTTTGAAAAATTCATTTAGTGTAGTTGTAGTAGTAGAAGTAGTAATGAATTTAACTGCACACAGAGTCCAGTGCTATGAGCACTTAGCCAAACAGGCTTTTGCAGTTACCATACATCCATTCGTCCAACTTTGCTTTAAAAGAAACCAAATTCCAAATATTTACGATTCTGTTTGTAAAGAAGTTTGCTATTGAGCTCTTTTGTCAATTTGTACACATTCTTCCTATTCGAGTAATTACTGACACTGAAATAAATACCGCTTACAAATCTAACTTGTTCATAACCAGCTATTATCTTATAAAATTTGATCAGATCAACTCTGATTCTTCTTAATTCCAAGTTCGATAAATTCAATCCATCAAATCTTTCCTCAAAATTTAGTAACGCTTTGACTAGTGTTGTAGCTCTCTCTTGCACCTTCTCAATTAAGTTAATGTCTTGTTTCAGATATGGATTCCATACACTTATATTCGCATAAGTTTGGTCTAACGAATGATAGAGAAGCAAAAACGACTTACAATCTAAAAAGCTGAATGATCTTTTTATCATACCTAACATTCGATTTGCTTTGTTTACAACATAGTTAACATGATTCACCCATTCCAGATCATTTGAAAACATAATACCAAAATCTTTCCAACCAAAGCTCGTTAGCAGCTTCTGTGCACTGCCATAACCGCTTATTATTACGTAGTTAGGCTCCTTGATACTGTTACCATTTCGTGTAACTTTGCATTTCTTGTCGTTTAACGAAATTTCCCATTCGTTAGACCATAAAAGAACCCTGTTCAAGTCGAATTGTAGCTCTTTTTGTGAAAGACAGTTTCTATGTATTCTGAAGATCTTGTTGTCATCATGTTCGATAAAGAAAACTTTAAATGCATTAAACAAGGTAATGCTTGTGTTTATATTTTCTCTTTTTATTCACATTATAACAATTAAACAAAAAAATTTCTCTAATTAAAGCATACCTAGGTGAATGTATAGCTAGGACCAGGTGGTTTTTTTAAAATAAATTATTTTTGATATGATTTAAATTCTATTCGTTCTATTTTATTTTAAAAATTAAAAATATTTGATTAATTTGACATGAATGTTTACATTTTTAAAATATTTTAAACATAAAATGATCTAAATGTTTCATATAAAAAAAAATGTTTGTAAACAAAATTAAGATCATTTTCTCTAAAAATGAATTTTTTAATTGAAAGTTTATTTTTAATTTTATTTTTTCTCTTTTTTTATTTTACATTAAAAATATATTTAATCCGTAAACGATACGAACACATACCAGGACCACGAAATAAAGGAATTATTGACTTTTATTTTGGTCAATACTTTCAAGTTAAAAAACATACGTCAAACGATAAAAAAATCTTGTCTGAACTTCTTCTTAAATGGACTCGAATTCACGGCCCTGTATTCTGTTTTCAAATGTTTAACAGAATAATTGTGGTATGTAATAACGAAGAGTCTGTTCGTTCTGTTTTAATCGATCTTGATTTACCTAAATCTGGACGTGGCTCATTTACTTTGGATGAACGTTTTTTTGGTCGAAGTATTCTAGTCGAGGTAGACAAAGATAAATGGAGACACACCAGAAATATTATGAATCATGGTTTCAAAAAAAAGTAATCTTCAACTTTTACTCTTAGGTCGTTTAACATTTATTAGAATTTGTTCTTGAAAGTAATTTGATGGAAAATTTGGACGAGTTCAACTCAAAAGGAGATTGTTTAATCGAAAAACTCAAATTTTTATCTGAATCAAACTCTTCTTCTTTACCTATTTTTGAGCATATTAATCGAACCACTTTGGACGTGATTGCTAAAGTAGCCTTTGATTTAGAAACTGATTCATTAAACAATATAGATAACAAATTGAATTATTATTGTTGTCGTGGATTGCAAGCTATTACTGTTGAGCTAAATGACCCTTTTTGTCGGGTATACATCAATAAACTAATTTTAAATTTCTTTTTATTCACATTTTAACTTTAGTTGAGTCAACCGAAATTGGTCAAAAAGTTACGTGAATCATTACAAAAACTAAGAACATTCTCCTTAGAGACTTTAAAAGAAAAAATCAACGATTTAAACGAGAGTTCATCAATTCAAAAAGAAAACAGCATTCTTTCATTAATCATTAAAAGCGCAAGTAATAAAACTTGATTCAAAAATTGAATTTTTATTAAAATTAAAATTTAGGAACAGACGATGGCTTTGATTATGAAAAATTAGTCGATGATTTTGTTACATTTTTTATAGCTGGTCAAGAAACAACTGCTAATGCGTTATCATTTTGTTTGTTTGAACTTGGTCAAAATCCTCATGTTCTAAACAAGTATCGTCTAAATTCTCATTGGAGGGGTTTCATTTAAATTTTTTTGTTAGATTGAGAGAAGAGGTTGACAGAGTTTTAGGTGATAAGCGTGAAATATCAGACGATGACTTGTCTAAACTCGAATACACAAGTGCTGTGTTTAACGAGTCTTTAAGAAAATGGCCACCAGTTCCATTTACATTTAGAACTAATTTTCAAGATGTCGAAATTTTGAACTATAAGATTCCAAAAAATAGTTGGGTCATGGTAAACTTAAACTTTAACAAAAAAATAAAAAGGTATGAATTTATTTTTGTGAAGGTTTCTTCGTACTTGATGTCTCGATGTGAACAAAATTATCCAACACCAGAGTCATTTCGACCCGAAAGATTTTTAAAAGAAGATCCATTTTCGCTTGAAAATAAAATAAATAGTTACACATATTTTCCATTTTCACTTGGCCCCAGAAATTGTATTGGACATAATTTTGCAAAGGTATGTTTTTATGAATAAAATTAAAAGATTTTAAAATTTTTTTGTGAAGATTGAAGGTAGAATTATATTGGCAAAATTGATTCAAAATTTTGATTTTAAACTTGATCCAAATCAATCGTTTGACATTGTTCAATATGCAACTATAAGACCTGTCGATGGTGTAAAAGTTTTTATCAAATCAAGATGACAATTTTTTTTAAATTTTATTAATAAAACTAAACTCTGAAAATAACAAAACTTTGTTTAATAAAATGTCTCTTTTTCAACCCAACCACCAGGACGTTTTCTTATAATATATTTTCTAACCTCATCATAAAATAGAATTAAAGCTGCATAAGGTAGACCTGGTAACCACCATGTTAATCTTGAAGATTTAAAAAAAT
Organism: Brachionus rubens; assembly: GCA_022207745.1. Lineage (NCBI taxonomy): Eukaryota > Metazoa > Rotifera > Eurotatoria > Ploima > Brachionidae > Brachionus > Brachionus rubens. The sequence continues at coordinate 651,274 of JAJVHD010000040.1, read as the reverse complement.
TTAAAAATTTTTTACATTTAAAAAAATTTAATCTTACTTTAATGGGTACATGTTAAGACCTCTATCGAAACCGGGTGTATAACTCAAGAAAGCAGCAACAGCTGTTTCAAATACAAGACCAAAGTTGAGCATATGATTTCTTTTTTTAAATAAAAATATTAAAATTTTTTTTTATTATCTTTTATAAATTACATACCCCATTCCCTGATGTAATAACGAATTTCTTCTTGTTTTACAAATAATCAAATCAGTCCATTGAGCAATCACAATTGAAACAAAAAATGCCGTGTGACATGTAAATTCCAATATTTTACGTTGTTCATAACTCCATTCTTGTCCAAACGAATCTTCTAAATCATTTACATGTTTAGAGTCCCATGATTTTCGAATACCCAAAAGTCTAGATGGTAGAAATCCATTTTCACTCATTATAATCATATACACAAAAAAACCAGCACAAGCCTGCATGAATCCAATTTGACCAAACGCCATTGTCAATAAACGTTCGTTAACAAGTTTATCTTTTAAAGGATCTCTTGGTTTACGTTTCATAATATCTGATTCGGGTTTTTCGTAAGCTAATGAAATAGCTGGTACCATGTCAGTTCCTAAATCAATGCATAAAATTGTAACTGTACCCAATGCTAATGGTATATCGAATAATATGAAAAGTAAAAACGGCATTGTTTCGGGTATCTTTGATGTCATTGTGTATGCAATTGATTTTTTAAGATTATCAAAAATTAAACGACCTTCTTCGACTCCTGTAACGATTGACGCAAAGTTGTCGTCTAATAAAATCATATCAGCTGCTTGTTTACTTACATCACTTCCTGCTATACCCATAGCGACTCCTATATCGGCTTTTTTTAACGCAGGTGAATCATTAACACCATCGCCTGTAACTGCTACAATCGCCTGTAACTGCCAAGACGTGCCGCTATTTCTTCAACAGTCTATGAATGTTTGCTTATAATACCGACACTTTTAGCAATTGCTTGAGCGGTGATTGGATGATCACTAGTTACCATAATTACTTTAATTCCAGCTGAACGACATTTTTCAACAGCGTTTGGAACAGCTGCTCTCGGTGGGTCAATCATTGACATTAGACCTAAAAATCTCAACTCAGTTGTTTGAAAGTTACACTCGTCCGGATCAAAGTTAAAACCTTTTGGAAACTTTTTAGATAGCGAAAATTGACAAAAAATGCTATTTTTACATCCTTTATCTGCGACATGTCGTAAATAACGAGTACCCTCTAAATGAGACATGTCGTTAATTTTTTTTACAATTATCCAAAATTGAAAAGTTATTATTCAAATAAATTGGAGGAAAACCGACCATTTTTTACATTATAGTCAAATTTTGAGCTAACAAATACAATTCAGTGAGGTCTTTTCTAATTCAAGTGATGATTACGAATACGATTATATTATGAAAAACGTTTTTTTTCAAAGAAATAGAAGAGAGATAAAGTTTTCTTATTCTTTTTTTTGTGTATTTAGGTCTGTTATTTTTAGGGGCTCACAAGCAGGGTCGGCGCAACACTAGAGCAAGGTGTAAAAATTCCCCAAAGACACCTGAAAATATTTTAAGGGAAATTAAAAAAAATTACAAGGTTAAAAATTTCATTTTGATTTTTCTGAACTTTGTTTTGAACTTTTTTAAAGGATAAAATCTGAACAGCCGGCAACTGAAGAGATTGTTGTGAAAGAAGACTGTTTTTTTAATTATTCGTGGACTCGCTCTAATCCAAACATTTTCGGAAGCAGAAAACTGGATTCGGATAAAATAATTCCGATTAAACCCGAGACCTGAATGGGTGAAAAATTTCAACCGAACTAGTAAAAAATTCGGATTAATGTGGTTCGGATTAAAGTGAGTCGGCTGTAACAAGATTTAAGATCGACTGATGCTATTGTAACTCGCCCAAAACGTCGAAGGGATAGATGATTAGGTCTGTATGATAAATTAAGGGATATAGTTTGTATGTGTAAAGGCAAGTGGGTCGGTTGTTGGGCATCCTAATTGTCTGAGAAAATACGAAATAAGGCTAGCACCGGCCTAGGTTTCAAGTCAAGATCAGAATATTCTTCTTTACTGGAAGATAACCTCTCAACCAACCTAATCGATTGCGTTAAGTTGTTGACTGTACTCTTTTTTAAGGGCAGTCTTCAGTTATAACCACAACAAACTTAGATGACTTTCTGACAACTGAATAAAATAAGTTTGGATTTAAACGTTTGTCAGTTTTTTTTATGGTAAATTAAATATTTAAACCGTTAGTTTAAAATTTGAGATAAACTACAAAAGCCTAATTTACTTGAATTTTAACTTTTCAATTTTTGATAATTGTAAAAAAAATTAACGACATGTCTCATTTAGAGGGTACTCGTTATTTACGACATGTCGCAGATAAAGGATGTAAAAATAGCATTTTTTGTCAATTTTCGCTATCTACGACATGTCACATGTCGAAAAAAAAAACAGTGTCCGATAAGACAGAACATGTCGTAAATAAGGGATATTCCTTATTTGCGACATGTCCTAAAACTGTTAAAAATTGTTAAAAAGATTGCTACGGTAAGTGGCAACTTTTTTTTTCAATTAGATTTTTTTTATGCTTTTTTTTTCTTTAAAAGGCCGAAATAAGAAAGCTCCAGTACAAAATATAAAATAAAGGTCTTGTTGATAAAGCTCTTTACAACATGTAGCGTCCCTCCGAAACGTATTTTGAAAAATGCAAATGTAGAAAAAATTTTTGTAAATAGCTCAAATAATATTAATCAATCAAAATATCAAGAGAATATCAATGTTTCGACAAACCAAGTAACACCCGCGTCCTTGAAATGTTTTTATACAAATGCCACCTCACTTGGGAACAAGTTCGACGAACTTGAGTTAATTGCCAAATCTCGTAATTTCGATGTAATTTTTGTGACCGAGACTTGGTTCTCGGAGTCGTACAGCCCATGTTTGAATGGCTATGAGATGTACAATCTAAATAGGAAAGGCCGTGTTGGTGGAGGCGTGTGTATCTACGTCAATAAACGTTTTAGTTCGTATGAAATTTCAGATAGCTTCTTGTGTGACGCTGACGTAGAGCAAATATGGTGTGCGATTGTTACAGCCAGTGAGTTAATTCTCGCTGGTTGTGTCTACAGACCTCCTGGTAGTGTAAATGATGAAAAGATCATAAACAGTATCAAAAAGTCAAATGAGATAATGTATAGTTCTAAGTACACCGGTTTGATTTTATGTGGTGATTTTAATTGTCCGAAAGTAGATTGGCATAGTGGGTCATTTAGTTCGTGTTTAACCGATAACAATTCATTTGAAAGTTGTTTGATCGACTGTTTAGACGATTGCTTTTTTAATCAAAACGTAATTGAACCGACTTTTCAAACCTCGAACGATAAACCAAGTAGCCTACTAGATTTAGTAATAAGCGAGAGTAAAGAGCGAATTTATCACATTGAACACGGTCCGCCGCTAGGTTCAACAAATAAAGGTCATCATACTCTCACCTGGGACTATGAGTTAAGATATAGTAGGTCAACATCAAGTCGCGTTTTTCGGTTGTCAGATTATAACTATAGAAAAGGGGACTTCGATTCGATATCACGTTTTATTGAACAAGTAAACTGGAGTCAAGCGCTTGAAGGTTTGACTGTGGATCAAATGTACAATAAGCTTGTATCATATTACGAAATTGCGTGCGAACGTTTTATTCCAAAGAAGTGTCCTAGTTTTAAGGTGAAGCCTTGGATGTCTGAAGAAACTAGATCAGTCATCAAAAAGAAATACTCGGCATGGAAATCATACGAGGCAAGTGGATGGTCTGAGTCTAAAAAGGTAGACTATGTAAAACTGAGAAACAAATGCAACAAAATGATGAAAAATGCGGTTAAGAGTTACGAGAAGAAAATAGCCAAGTTGTCCAAAACAAATCCCAAACTAGTCTACAATTACGTAAACCGTAACATTAATATTAAACCATCGATTAAGGCCTTGAAATTAGACGATAGTGTGAATTGCATATACGATCCGATACAAATTGCGAATGTTTTAAACGAATATTTTAAATCGGTTTTCTGTCCAAACGATTCATCGCCTCTCCCGGCGTTCGACTTTAAAACAAACGAGCGTTGCGATCCAACTGCTGATCAGCTCATTGATGTAAAAAAGGTTAGTGAAAAATTACTCAAATTGGATCCAAATAAGGCCATTGGACCCGATAAGGTCCATGGTATTGTCCTTAAAAATTGTGCCGAAGCATTTGCGCTTCCTCTCTCAATAATTTATAAAAAGTCATTTGTGTCAGGGGAATTGCCTAAAGTATGGAAGCAAGCAAATGTAACTCCATTACACAAAGGTGGTTCGAGACTTTCCCCTAAGAACTACCGTCCAGTCTCATTGACTTGTGTTCTATGTAAGGTTTTAGAAGGTATAATCAAAGAGGCAATGTTGGAGCATTTACTAAGGAACAAGTTAATTTCAACATCTCAACATGGGTTTCTTCCGAACAAGTCCTGCTCAACAAATTTATTGGAGACGTTAGATCTTATCTCTGAGGCAATTGCTCAGGGTTTTCCTGTGGACATCATTTATACAGATTTTGCAAAGGCTTTTGATAAGGTCGCTCACAGAAAACTTCTGTACAAACTCAAATTTTTTGGTTTTGGTGATGGCCTGATAAACTGGATAAAAGCGTTTTTGTCAGACCGTTCGCAAAGGGTAGTATTAGGAGACGTGAAGTCTGGTTGGGTAAATGTAAGCAGTGGAGTCCCTCAGGGCTCGGTACTCGGCCCTCTACTCTTTGTTATTTATATTAATGATATGTTGGAGCTCGTCCAAAACTCCTGTGAAGCTTATGCTGATGATACAAAGATCTTATCAACAATCAAGAACTTTAACTCAATTCTTATGTTACAATCGGACATAGATAAGATTTGTCAGTGGTCCAAAGATTGGTCAACTCAACTAAATGTGGAAAAATGTAAAGTTGTCCATATTGGTAGTAACAATACCGAGTTTGATTATACAATTGAGTCTCAACCGCTAAGCAAGTCGAAATGTGAAAGAGATTTAGGTATTTATATTCAAAGTGACTTAAAATGGGATACACAAGTAAAGTATGCAACGGCAAAAGCGAATCGTATGCTGGGCATAATTAGGAAAGCTTTCAAGTATCATAGTAGCGAGACTATCAAATTATTGTATTGTTCCCTGGTTAGACCTCACTTAGAGTACGCTGTTAGTTCATGGTGCCCATATTTGGAAAAAGACATGAATGAATTAGAGAAAGTGCAACGTAGAGCAACAAAGTTGGTCCCAGAACTACGCAATTTGGATTATCAACAGCGCTTGTCTAGTTTACAGCTAACTGATCTAAGAACAAGAAGATTAAGGGGTGACCTAATTCAAATGTACAAAGTGGCAAACAATTACGAGCATATAGAATTTAAAAGAGGCGTCAATTACAGTCTAAACACAAGATCCGAAAGTAGATATGAATTAAGGAGAAACAGTCATTGTTTAACAAGAGAACAAGTAAAAAATTGTCTTCCTAGATTTAACTTTTTTACAAATAGAGTTGTGAACGGTTGGAACAAACTCCCGGAAGATGTGGTAAGCGCAAAGAACTTGAACAGTTTCAAAGCGAAGCTTGATGTTTGGATGTCGAAACAAAAAGAAGCGACTGCTACAGCTCTTTAGAGTTATGCTTGGATAACCTCCAAGTTGCAGTTTACAATACTACTACTACTACTACTACTACTACTATTGATAACTGAAGACGGAACTTTATTATGTTTCCTATATATTGGGATATTTATGATTTTGTAGCACCTTATTAAAAGATTCTAATATATCTTGAAGTTCGTTAATGATATATTCGGGCGGTTGACCTTGTTTTCGTTGTTTTTAAGGATTTTACTTGTAAATTCATTCTCCAAGACTCTCTTTGCAAAGCTGAGTTTCGTTTTTCTAATTTTTGATTCAACTGGCTCTATGTTGAGTGCATATGTTCTATCCAAATTACAAATACGAAAGATTTATAAATTTACAGTGGTGATTTGATAGGAGGATTTTACCAAAATTTACGTAAATTACCGTAAATTATTGAATTTTTACCGAAAATTACGTAAAATACCGTAAAATCACAAAAGTAAAAAATTCGTATTTTACTATATTTAACGTTAATTCAGGTAAAATTACGATAATTTTTGAAAATTTTGGTAAAAATAAAAAATGCCAGTCATTTTTTCGATCAAATTTTTTTGGAGTCTAAGTAGGAGGTCTCAAAAGATCGATTTTTCGAAACTAAATGTTTTAAGCAATTGATCTACGTCTCTTTTTTGTTTTTAGAAGAAAATATTATAGACATTAACAAAATCGATCAAATACTAGACATCTTTCAAAATTTAGCAGGAAAAATGACTGGCATTTTTTATTTTTACCAAAATTTTCAAAAATTATCGTAATTTTACCTGAATTAACGTTAAATATAGTAAAATACGAATTTTTTACTTTTGTGATTTTACGGTATTTTACGTAATTTTCGGTAAAAATTCAATAATTTACGGTAATTTACGTAAATTTTGGTAAAATCCTCCTATCAAATCACCACTGTACCTATACAAATTACAAATTATAAATATTAATATTTTTTTTTCATTTTTTTTATCGTCATATTGTATAACACAATTTATAAATCTCGAGAAAAGGCGTTATCCAATTTATCAATCTGTTTCGAATATGGCTATTTCAGATATTTAAATGTTAGTATTCATTTGAATGATGATTTTCAAGACACCTGTCTTTTGACTTTTTTATATTCCTGACACATGGCTAGATGTGGCAAATTGGTGAGAGAGTATAATGGGTTATTTGATTGATAAATTAGACTGTAGCTGCAGAATCATATCCTGTAGACTGAAAAATTTGAGGAAAAGTTAAGGAATGTACAAGCTAATGAAGCTGTAGTAAGACAACGTCCGAGAGTATACTTTCGAGTAAATAGATAATAAATGATCGATTTGATATTCATTCAAATCACTACTGTTGAACACGCTAAAAATTCCGTGTAGTTTCTATTTTCATTTTTTTAACTGTAAATTATCTAATTGGATAATTGATTAATTAAACTAAAAAATGCATGTAATACAATAAGCAATACATGAAATAGAAAAAAAACTTGAAAAAAAAATTTCTTATTTATACACTTTTCAGTAAGTGAGTAAGGGGTGAGGAGTCTTCAAATTTTTATAAGTTACGAGAAACTTATGCTGCTAAAGCCAATCAAGGGCTAAACGCCTTAGTGCGTTGGTATAGAATTTTCTATACTGCAGCTCACACTAACTAACTAACTTATTAACAGGAGAAAAAGAGCTTAAAAATCTTGAAGCTGAAGTTTTAGAAGGGGGGGGGGGGCACCTATCGTCAAGCGGAGCAAAAATTTCCAGCTGGAACCATTTGAAAAAAAAAATTTTAAAAACTTAATATTCTTTGTTCGTTTGAGTTATGTTTGAGAAATTTTGAGAAAAGGCTGGATCAAGAGGGGGACCCCCCTCTTTTTGGTCTTTTTGACCTTTTTGCCATTCAGTCCCATGTATTTTTCCTCCGTTTGTGGTATGTTTGAGATATTTTGAGAAATGGGTTGGTCTTTTTAAAATATTTGCTATTGTTTTGCATGTAACTCAAAAAACATTAGAAAACCAGTTGAATCCATTTGAGAGTTTTCTATTTTTTGAGCAATTTGAAAAACTTTTACAATTATTTTGAAAACCAGTTGAAACTATTTGAAAGAAATTCAAAAAAAAGAAAAGGAAAAAATGTCAAAGGTGCTGTGAGACTTCGGGGTTTTGAGATTAGAGGGGGGGACTGTGACAATCTTATAAAAAAAGCAAATTACATTTGATTTATCAGGGTAGTTAGGCGTCGACGGCCAATCCAAATTACGGCCGTCGACGTCGGTTCAACTACCTAACGCTCCTGAGTCAAATGTATCAAATGATTAGGCTTATTTTCTAAGAAAAAAAAATGAAAAAAAATAATTTAATATCTACAGTGGTGCTATGATACCATGAATTCACCACATTTTACGTAAAATTACGTTAATTCACCAAAATTGACAATAAATTACGTGAAATGACTGATTCTAGAAAACGTCATTTAACGTAAAATATCGATAATTAACGTTATTTTACGTTATTTTTGGTGAAATTTGGTGAAACACAAAATCGCCAAAATTTTTGAAAAAAATCAAAATTTCGGTAAAAAAAAATTTTTTTTTTCTATTTTTTTCATTGAAAGTTTTAAATATCGAATTTTTTTTTGGCAACAATTTACGTGAAATATTGTCATTTTTGGTTAAAAAAAGTTAAAAAAGGTCAAATATAGTCAAATATTGATATTTTATTTACAACTCATTAAACTTTATTTTTAAAGACGTATTCATATACCCAATTAAATTAAAACACTTAATTTTCTGGTTTTAATTCATTTATAAATTAATTGAACTAATTAAAAATTGACTTAAGATTGGGTCAGCCTATAACCCGGAATCGCCAGAACCGAATTTACCCGCAACTCAATGCTACAAAATCCGGAACTTTCGAAGACGGAACAATTGACTAAAATCTGGAATGTGTTCCGGAACATTGATAAAGTTAAATTTATACATAATCGATATAGAATCTTGCCTTTTATGATCTGGGCATAATGTTTTCTATCAACCTCTCAAATGAAACTTGTCTGTAATGGAGGAAAAGATTCACTAGATGATTCTTCTTCTTTTTTATTGGACTGTTGTTTTGCAACATTCGGCGACGCATAATTTCCAGAGGTATTGACAATGAAGGCAGATAGACCTATTTAATTATTGTCTTACCTATTATTGTATTTCTAATAATTATTAATTAATTTGTCTACTGATGCATTAGGTAAGCAATCAATCCTTTAGCTTTTCCTTATAAATGTGACATATTTGACCAACCAATGCTTTTCCTTATAAATGTGACATATTTGACCAACCAATGCTTTTCCTTATAAATGTGACATATTTGACCAACCAATGCTTTTCCTTATAAATGTGACATATTTGACCAACCAATGCTTTTCCTTATAAATGTGACATATTTGACCAACCAATGCTTTTCCTTATAAATGTGACATATTTGACCAACCAATGCACTTCCTCATGAAATTAAACATATCTGACCAACTAAATGGGTAATGATTCAAGTGTATTTACCTTCTCGGACATTTTTTAGCCGAATAATTTGATAATGAAATTGACTAAAATCATTCCTACTAGGATAGAAAAAATTTAAGTTTAACATTCTTTTTTTTTCATTATTCACTCTTGCTTATTATTATACAATATGAACATTTTTATAATTTTTTTTTCTTTTAATTTGTTTGAAAATTTTTTGCAAAAATTTCCGTCGATTTTTTAAAAAACTTTTTTAATGGCCAAATTACTTACAAAAAAAGTTGGTGATGAAAAAGAGGTTTTATTGTGTATTTTTGAATTGAGCTCAGAAAAGTTTTTTACTTGCGATTATTTTGGTAAAATCAAAGTATGGAATGACTTTTACCAAATTGGCAACAAAGTACATGAGCTTCAATTGTGTCCCAAATTTTTTTTGAAATGCGGTTCATTTCCAATTGTATCAGATCAGTTAAATCGAACAATTATCTTCGATTCAGATGAATTCAATTTTTTAAAATCATTTGTTTTAAATAAGAGCATTAATTTGATGGTTGGGAGCGTTAGATATTTAGTTTTAGTTACTGATATTAGAGAGATAAATATTTATGAAATTCCTACATTAAGGGATCATAAAATAGATTATGATTTCGACAAAGTAAAATTCGTTTCAATCGATCAAAAAAGTGAGTATCTAATAGTAATCAACTCTTTGGATATAGTTTTTATATTTAACATCGAGCTAAAAAACATTTCAAGGAAATTAAATTTAGATAAATGTTCACTTTCAGCGATTGAATGGCACCAAACAGCGAATGTCCTGGCAATAAGCGGTTCAAATAATGTTAAGTTTTTTGAACGTACGACTTGGTCAAATTTTAGTGAAATAATAATAGATTTTGAAGATAAAAGAAATAAGAAAATAAGCAAATTGTGTTTTAGTAAAGATGGTCTGTTGTTTATAGTCTTATCAAACAAAAACAAGCTTTATTTTGTTGATTTTGTAAAAATGAGGGTTTTAAAAATATTAACTCTTTGTTTAGAGAGTGAAATAAAATCTCTTTTGGCTTTTGAAAATCGAATAATTTTTTCAACGAATAATGGGATTATAGCAATGCAAAATTTTGATGTTGTCTCGACAGTATTTGATAATTCAAATTCAAATAATACAAAGCGATTGTTAGATGACACAAGTGATAAAAAGCCACAATTTAAAATTAGTTTGGAGCAGTTTAGATTCAAAAGAACATGTTTTTTAAAAAAAAAAAGACTTGAATAAAAAACAATTGTTTTTAAATCTTTCAATTGTTTTTTAGCTGTTGTTTTTCAAAATTTTTTTTTTTAAATAAAATTTAAAAACAGACTTCAGACTTTGGATTTTGGATTTTTTCTAGCTTAGAGCTGATGAATACGTGTTTATTATATTCACGATCTTATAAATGAAATTTTCTTAAGCTTAGAATTTTTATTTAAAAAAAATTGGATTAAGTTTTGAATCTTAAAAAGTTAAGATGAGTAAAAATAAAAATAAATCTTGGACAAATTTAAACCACCAAAAAAATAATTTAAAAACACTAATTAAAAAGCTCTACCGAGTTGAAATGGGCAATATTTTTAAAAATGACAGTCTTGAAGTTTACCTTCATAACTTGGGGTAAGAAATAACTTTGTTTTTAAAAACACAGCACTTCTTCTTTTAGGTACTCGTACCAGTAAAAGAGTTTTTAATATCGGTTTAGGTACAGTAAGGTTTATGTCAAGAAATGATTTTTTTAACTTTTTGGTTAGTAACGGTTCATCGATTCATTAATTAGGTGGAAGTGCAGTGGGACTAAAAATATAATTTTTGAAATTTTTTTTATAAAAAGACGAATGAACTCAACAAACAAAGAGTTTTTAATTTGTCCACTGTTATCTACTGTTTCTCATTTGATGGGGCACTCATCAATTCACGCCTTAAAAAACCTCAAAGAAAATATGGTCTTTTATTCGGTTTTGGTGGCGAAACCTTCGACTGGGAAGAGTTCGGCGTTGGGTGTAATAAAAGGTGCATTTTTACAAATGGAAGATTATCAAAATGTTAATTATGAGGATTCAAAACTTGTTAACGGTAGAAAATTTTGGAAAATTAAAATTTCTTTTTTATAAACTAGTGTCTATATTTAGCCGCAACAGTTGAAGGCTTAATCAGCCACCTAAAGAATACACCCTGTGTTGTTAGTCTTTGGGACGAAGCTTCGACATTGATGTCATCATTTGGACTCTATAAAGGTGGAGAAGGTAAATCCTATGATCGGAGCATCATTCTAGAATTATTTAGTGCACCATCAGGTTATAGAACGGACCTTACTAACACACGGATTTTTGTTAAAAATCCCAGATTAAATATAAGTATTCTAGGTGAGTTATTCTAGTTGTCTAAATAGTTATATTTTTTTTAAATGAAACTTTTTTAAGGTCATCCAAGTCAATTTATTGAGGCAGTTGAAAACGAAAAAAATTCTAAAGATGACGGTCTAATTCATCGTTTTATGATTTGTTGTCCTGAGCCTGTTTTTCTCAGCTCAACTGAAATCGAAAAAACTCAAGATCCAACATGCTCCTTATCTGTGATTTTCTATATGATTCACATGCTAAACAGAGATCCAGTTTCGTATAGATTAGATACGGAAGCAAATAGTTTATTCAAAAAAATTTATGATGATTTTAAGAATTATAGTAGAATTTTCCATTTTGATGATTGTTTTATTACCGCTATGTTAGGCAAATGTGCGTCGCAAGTATTAAGAATTGCTGGTTTTATTCATATGATCAAATTAACATTTAATTTACTTATCAACAATTACGAAAAATTTGGTCTTGATAAATACCACATAAACAGTCGCCTCGAGAAATTTTTAAATTCCTTTGTAAAACAACAAAATGATATGAGTATTGAAGAAAAGAATACAAGTGGAATGAGTGTGATTAGAGAGAGCACGATAAGGGGTGCTTTCGAATTAGTCAGTTATTTTGTTAAGAATAAACTCGTGATGGCTGGTTATGTGTTCGAATCTGTTGATCAAGATATTTTCAAGATATTCGATTCAATTTTGGAAAATATAAATGACGAAGGATTGTTTACAAATGAATTCAAAACACTGACCAGACAAATATTAATGTATAAAAACAAAAATGATCCTAGTATCAGATGCTCTGTTGATAACATTAACAAACATTATAGAGATCTAAATGCGTCCAAAATAGTTGATCATTTCAAAAATATGGAAAAATTGGGATTGGGAACTATTGTGTGTTAATCCTAAACCAAACAAAAAGGTATTGAGAAAATTTATGAATAATTTTAGTTTTAAGTTTAAAGTTTTTCGTTATAAAGTTTAATACGTATTTCAAACGGGTCACAGAAACAGAAGTTAACAACAACCCAGAAATCATTAGTGTTTTCAATAAGTTAGAAATCGATTTAGATGAATATTTACAAAAAATAAAAGGTAAATATAAGATTTTTTTTAAATAAAATAGTAATTTAGCGAATCAATTTTGCTTTTAGAAAGGATATTACCAGACAAGTGAACTACCTAAAAATTTCTTAGAAATTAATTAGTTTAAAAACTAGTTTAAACTTTATGTTTAAAATTTAAAAGATAAGATTTTTTTGTTACCAACAAATATCAATGAGACCGTCCTCCTGTTTGGTTTAAATTAATTTTGTTTTCGAAATTATCTGTTAATGGTGAATAAAAATATATTTCTTTCAAAATCTACAACTTGTCTTCATAAGATATGTCTTAAAATGTTTTTTATTAATTTTATCTTTGTAGAAACAAAGAATGACAGAGTCACAACCCAATCAAGTTCCGATTTGAAAAAAAAACAACCAAAAATTAAAGCTAAAAATGTAACGATTCAATCAAATTCGATGAGTGAAGATGAGGTTCAGAAAATTAGCCAGTCAAAAGAGAACCCAATAAAGATTAATTCGTTAGAAGAAAATTTCGAAGATGAATTCGATGAAATATTTGACTTTAAAACGCAGAGAGTTCAAAACGAAAAAGTTGACCCTCTTAAAAAAAATCCAGTTGATTTAAACGAAAGTCAAGTTGAAGAGGATGCTTTGGCGTTAAATTTTTTAAAAAAAAATTTAAGAACAAAGGCCGTAAAAAAAAATAATTTAAATTTTATTTAATATTAATCTTTGATTTTTTTTAATAGCAAAGCACATCAACTCCAAATGTACTCAATCTTTCAACTTTGGCATTAAATTGTAATGAATTGGGTCCAAATGTCACTCAACATGAATTTAATAATGAGAAATTGGTTACAGAGACCAACAAGGCCTTTAATTTTTCAGATCAACTATTAGAAAGTTTTGTCAATCGCAAAGTAAGAGCTGGACACATTTTAAGTCTGTTCTACGTTGGCTTAATAAATCTTCCTTTTTAAAAGAATTTGGATAATGCTGCTAGTAATGTAGGTGATCGAGTTAGTGAGAGCCTAGATAAATTGGGTCTAAATAACAAATTCGATTTTCAAAGCCCAATCAAAACTCCGACATGTGTTGATCAAAATAAAATCTCAAAAAATACTCAAAAATCGACATCATCAATAACTATTGAAAAAAAAGATTCGCTGGTTTCAGCTCAATATAAAAAAAACAAAAAAAATAAAATGATTCCTGCAACGTCTGAAAGAGTGACGAGGTCAAATTCGAAAAAAATTAAAAGAGGAAGTCACGAAAGTATTGTTGAACTTGATTCGAATGACTCACAAAACTCAAATAAGTCGTTTGTGTTAAATAAAAGTGAAGTTTTGAAACATGATGAAATTTAATCAAATTTTTTGTTTATTTAAAAATCAAGTATTCGGCTGGACTTGTCTTTAAATCAGATTGGGGTAAAGACCTAAAGAAGGGACAACAACAAAAGATAAGTATTTAAATAATGATATCTTTATTAAATAAATTGGCCGCTTCTAGCCTTAGAAACAATAAAGAAATATTAAAGAAAAATAATAAAGAGATCTCAAAAAGACTAAATTATAATAAAATAAACACTGTGATTTTATACTTGAAATCTATACAGTCATAAACTGTTAGCTTTCAAGTATTAACACAGCTAAACTAAATGCTCTTTAAGAAAGTAGTTGAAGTCATAACGAGGACTACAACATACCTCCCCCCTGAGTTGAAAATTTTACCGGAAAACGAAACAGAAATTACACTTTAGAGAAAGAATTACAAAATTTGATAGAAATAGTTACAATTAACAAATTTAATTTAAATGGTCATAAATTGTTTGACCATTCCCCTCCCCCCTTAGTTTATTTTTTTACAAAATTTGGAAAATTTTTTAAATTTAAATTTCAATCACCAGCACTGTGATATTTGATTTTTACCATCATCACTGTAGTTTTTTTAATGGAGTTGAGTCTTCTTTGTTTGTTTTGACAATTATCAATTCTACTCGTATCATCTAACTTTGAGGCTTTTAGATTTGATATTTTATTAGTTCGGCCGTAATTATTATTATATAACGACTCGAACATTTTTGAAGAATCACTGTGAGCGCTAAGTCGCTTGGAATTTGTTCGTATTTCTTCGTTCTCAGTTCGACTAGCAGAACTACGATCAGTCTCACGAGTTGTTTGACGTTCGTTATTTTGCACAGTGAGTCTTTTATTTATATCAAACGTTTTACGATTTTGATTCGTTTGCTTCTTGTTTACGATAATACTATTAATATTGGATGGTTCGACACTCGAGTTTTTCGATTTTCGAATTGGTCTCGTCGTTTGTGTTGTTCGTTCGTTGGACACGGATTTGATTGAGTTTATTTGACTCTCAGTCTTTAGACTGGTTTTAGCAACACTGTGAAAAATTTTCAATTGTTTGCGGAATCGACGATGTTCCATTTCTTCATTAAACACTTCCAATACACCAGAAGAGATTTGATTGAAAAAATTTCGGAAGTCATGAAATCTTTGTTTTAACTCGTGTGAGCGATTTATAATATCTCGGCCCAAGACGCATTGATAGCCGGATATATTCTCGGTCACTAATAATTTTGAATTTTTTAAATTGTTTTGTAGTGAGATTAAGCAACGTTTTAATCTCAACGAGCCCAATACACGAATCTCACCACTTGCTGACAAAAGTTTACCACCTCGATACTCCTCCAAAACTGTTCTTGGATCATGACGTTTGATCAGCAAAAACGTCCTCTCGTCAATTATGGAAACATCGGCGCCACTATCGCACATATAATTGACGAGTGTGTTATTGAAAATTGCTTGACCTTGTAATGGAACGTTTTGTTTCGAAGCTCTTCGGCTTCTTTGTTTGAACAGTAAAACTTGGTTCGTTTGTTGTGGAGGTTCGGATTGAATTTGATAAGGAACACTGTGAATTTGGGTGTCCTGTGGAATGAACCGATTGTTGTACGGATTGTTGAAATTCTTGTTAAAACCGTTGAATGGTTTGCCGTTTTGTAACGTTTGAGGATGAAAATGAACATTCTTCCTGGGTTGAGCATTGTCGCTTTCACTTGAAAAATATCGAGCATCACTTTTACTCGATGAATCGTAGC
The DNA here is from genome assembly GCA_022207745.1 of Brachionus rubens. NCBI lineage: Eukaryota > Metazoa > Rotifera > Eurotatoria > Ploima > Brachionidae > Brachionus > Brachionus rubens. The sequence continues at coordinate 635,473 of JAJVHD010000040.1, read as the reverse complement.
TTGAGTTCTTGCATTCGGCATAATTGACCAAGTCGTTTATTTTGAATGACTCATCCTTTTTGATGTTCTTCATTTTGAACATTTTGAGACGGACTGCTTCTCTCAACTTCTGATCGAAGAGTCCTTCGACAAAGCACTCTTGAATAATCTTGTCGATGTCATTTGAGTCTCCAACGTTTGGAAAAAGCTTCTTAACCAAATTGATAATTGCTTCGCTATAATCTTTGATACTTTCTTTTGCTGTCTGTTTGTAATCAGTCAGCTTCTCGAGTTTAACTGGAACTTCACGTGGTTTCACTGTGAGAGTTTCGAGTAATTTGTACTTGAAGTCGTTAAACGAATTTGAACGTATAAAATCGTCAAGATTTTTTATTCTACGGAGAACTTTGTTTTCAATGTAACTTATGGCAATTTCGAGCCATTCGCCTGTATCGAAGTTTCTTAAATAAATGTCCATTAAAATGAACCATGACTTAACGTCCATACCTTCTTTGAAGATTTCTGGTTCCTTGATTGAACGAGTATTTACCATATGAGCTCGACTTTGATCTTGCACGGTCGCACTATTCCGTGATGAATCAAGTGACATGGTATTAAATACGTTGAAGTTGGTTGGGGTGGAGCTTGGACTCGACGTGCCATGCCTCCCTCTTTTAATCAACTTGTACATTGTCAAAACCACTGTGAGAATAACGACGATTATCGCTGTCTCGATTGGCACGTTTATCACAATTAAACGACCAAAATCACAGGTATTAACGTACGAACGATACATTATTGAGATGAAACGCTCGGTTAGAGTCGGTTGTTGTTGTCCAAAAATCAAACCATTTGAACGGACGATTAACAAAAAAAACGTGACCATTATCACTGTGAAACGTGTCATTTGACCATTCACCATTTTGATAAGGAAATAGGAAAAAGAATTTTACAATAATAGATTAGTAAAGATTGATTAAATAGGATATATCGATTAGATAATCCTTAAATGTAAATAATTTATTCACGTGTTTAAACTTTAATACTTTATTAAAGTTTCCTTAAAGCACGTGATAATTTGTTGTGGGTGGAAAAAATTTTTAGAAAAAATTTATACCTAGGGACGCCACTTTTAAAGATCAAGTATTCGGCTGGACTTGTCTTTAAATCAGATTGGGGTAAAGACCTAAAGAAGGGACAACAACAAAAGATAAGTATTTAAATAATGATATCTTTATTAAATAAATTGGCCGCTTCTAGCCTTAGAAACAATAAAGAAATATTAAAGAAAAATAATAAAGAGATCTCAAAAAGACTAAATTATAATAAAATAAACACTGTGATTTTATACTTGAAATCTATACAGTCATAAACTGTTAGCTTTCAAGTATTAACACAGCTAAACTAAATGCTCTTTAAGAAAGTAGTTGAAGTCATAACGAGGACTACAACAGATTAGTGTTTTTGTATTAAAATTTTTCAGATTGTTGTTTTCAGATTTTCATTTACAAATCGTGTAAATAGTTAAAAGTTATTATTTTCAATTGCGTGATTAATCATTTTTTGTTTTTGTATTAAAATTTTCCATTTATTTGTCACATTTTCGATTACAGTTTTGCTTTTTATGCTTTTTTTTCAGGTTTTGTATTTAATAAATTACTGTTCGTTAACAAAAAAATTAAAAATTAATTTAGTTTTTTTTTCTCATCAAACAAATGAAAAGTGTTTTGGTATTTTAAATTTTTGTCTTTTAAAATTAAAATTAGTTTTATTTTAGAAAATTTATCATTTACAATCGAAAATTATTGAAAATGAAAAGTCTCTTTGAACCATTTGATTCATTTGATGATCTACTCTGCTTTTTTTATTTGAATGAGAAACTAAAATCACAAACTTTGTCAAATATTACAGATATACTTAATTGTTTCACCAAAAAAAACTACAATACGGTTGTCATTAAAAATTTCTTGATCAAGTCGAAGCTAGTTCCAAACCATTATCCTTGTGCTTTTTTCAAAGATCTCCATAAGTTGGAAAATTTTATTTTGAATGATACTCTAGTAATTTTCAATCATGTTTCAAATTGTTTTTTGTGCAATAATTCGGACTTTAAATCAAATACGACTAGAGCCAAACTTTATACACTAAATAATGGTTCAAAAAAGTGCAACATAGAACAAAAACTATGTTTAAATTGCAAAGCTTGCTTTTATCATAGTTTTTATAGTTATAATAATAACCGTTTTTTTTTATCCAAATGTTTTATCAAATCGATATATAACATTTTCTAATGAAATAGTTTTCGAGATCGGATTATTAGATAAACTTACATGTGATATCATTTTTAAGCGTTGCTCGTTTCAATCGTTTGTAAATTCGTACAATTATTTCAACGGATTTTATTTAAAAAAGAGTTTGGACATTGTTTTACAAGAGAAACGTTTAATTGAAACTTGGTACAATTATCGAATGATCAAAACGAAACGAGAAATGAATGAAACTGAAAGTTTAACTGCTTTTTACGTTATGGAGATAGATTCAAATTTAAACGAATTGAACCGATTACTATTGCCGTTTTTTACTAGTAAGTGGAGCGGATCTTGTCACACTTTAAAGTGCAAAAATGAAAAATGCTCTAGTTCAGTTAGCATAGATGGTAATCACAAAGTTAATCGTTTGAAATGTTTGTTTTCATCAGTGAGCGTAGAGTCACAAGAATTCGGTAAGGTCCTTCATTTCCGTAATCTTTGTAAAAACAAACCTTAAATCTAAACAAAAGGAATACTCAAAACAAAACCTTTCTATTGAAAATTTCTGAATAAAACTCAATGTAAGGTTGTAAAATAAGATCATATTAGTTAATTTTTCTCAGTTGTTATCTATTCAACTTTATCTAATGAAATAATTAGGCCCTTTAAAAGGTTTATCTTTTACTAAGTTAATCTTTTAGATAAGTTAACTTTTCATTTTCTTTATCATTTTTAAGGTTTTATTCAAACTGGTTGTCCAAATACACCCGCTAAAAATAGCTTTTTCTGCGAAAATCATCGCGATAAAGACCCACAATTACGTTTCAAATACAACAATCGATTTTTAAAATTCAATTTAAGTCAAATTAAGTGTAGTTATACCAGAAGTTTAAATAGCAAGCATAACATTAGAATTTACGACTCATTTATAGATAAAAATGACAGAGTAATGTATCTAGTGGATTACCAAGATGGTGAACCATTTTGGGCTTCCGAAAATCAATTATCTCCTGTCGTTAAACAGAGATATTTACAGCAATTGAAAAAAAATGATGATTTTTGCAATACAACTAAAACATTTACGTTGCCCTGCAATAAGAAATTAAGGACTGTTGGAGTTTTTGCTGCAGTTTACAACTGTGGGATAGTTTGTGGTTTTAAAGAAATTTTCAAGTCGGAATCAATTACACAAGCAGTTAGTTTTATGCTTGAAGTTGTGGAAAATATGAAAAACATTCCAAAATATTGGACATATGATGATGGATGTCATTTAAAACGATTTTTAGAAAACGAAAAAAATTTTAATAATTTCACAATAAGATATGAACTTCTTTTGGAACAGACTATTCTAGTCGACAGATTTCATCTGAGCGGACATAGTTCGAAAGATTCGTATTGCAAGACTTTATGTGATCCGGATAATAAAAGCGATATGAGTGGAGTTAATACATCGGTAGCTGAACAATTAAATTTTTGGCTTTCAAGTTTTAAACACATAACTAAACACATGTCGAAACAAAGATTCAAATTTTTTATTTTCACAATTTTAGATGAAAGAAATAGTGCGAATTTATACATGAAATTCGACGGATTTTAATTTTGAATAAAAAGTGAAATTAGATTAATTTTTTTTTGAACAGGACCGTTTCACTTGAAAGTTTTCGGACTATATTTTAATTTTAATAAAACAATCTTTCGAATGACAATTGTCAAAAACTCGTTTTATGTAATATTTTACATTTTTTCACAAAAGATCAACTTGAATCAAATCAAATATTTATCTAAGAAACCTCGGTAGTCAACCCGACGTCGACGGCGGTCGCCGTCGACACCGGGATAACTACCGTTCAATCAAAATAATGCGGACGGTTTAGTAAACTTGAAACAGATTTCCCCTTTTATCTCTCAGACCCCGAGATCTCAGCATGTTCAGAAACAAGTTTTAAATTAAATAGCATAACTAATGAATAAAAACGTAGCGAAAAGCGTACAAAATCTTAGCTTAAGTCGAAAAGTAAAATAATAAAAAAAAACAAAAATATTAAAATTACAGTCGACTCTCTATAATCCGAATACACTTTAATCCGAATAATTCGATAATCGAACAAAATTAACCGGCCTCGTAGCTATTTCCTATACCTTTATATTAATTGATAATCCGTATATTTTAATCCGTACAAAGATTTCTTAGGGCGATTTCTATTCGGATTATTGAGAGTCGACTGTAATTTTAATATTTTTGTTTTTTTTTATTATTTTACTTTTCGACTTAAGCTAAGATTTTGTACGCTTTTCGCTACGTTTTTATTCATTAGTTATGCTATTTAATTTAAAACTTGTTTCTGAACATGCTGAGATCTCGGGGTCTGAGAGATAAAAGGGGAAATCTGTTTCAAGTTTACTAAACCGTCCGCATTATTTTGATTGAACGGTAGTTATCCCGGTGTCGACGGCGACCGCCGTCGACGTCGGGTTGACTACCGAGGTTTCTTAGATAAATATTTGATTTGATTCAAGTTGATCTTTTGTAATTTTGTAATTTTGCCGGTTAATTTTGTTCGATTATCGAATTATTCGGATTAAAGTGTATTCGGATTATAGAGAGTCGACTGTTTTAAGTTTGAATGGTTTATCTGATATTTTTTTCATTTCGAACCCTTAGGGTAATTAGCGAGAAATGGTTGGACCAGAGTTGGTCATAAGTCAAAGTCCTAAAATCAAAGTCGACTGTTGACTTAGCTTTAAAAATAAAATTTAAAGTCAATTCAAGTTTTTAATGTTTTTTTTTCAGGTTTTTTTTTAAAATTTTAATTTTAAAATTTAAGTAAAAATTAAATTATAGACAAAACAGTCTCATTTTATACTTCCAATTACTATTATTACATATAAGAAGCCAAAAAAAAATCTAAAGTCAAAGTCTGGAATTGACTTTGACTTTTGAGACTTTTGACTTGAAACTTTGACTTTTGACCAACTCTGGGTGGGACTAAATTTAAAACTAGGAGATTTAAAAAAATCGATTCGGCTAGAATCAATTCAATAAAATAATAAAACACGAGTTTAATATGGTTGGATAGATTGCAAATATAATTTTAGATATTTTCTGAAAAACGTTCGGAACAGTAAATTTAACTACCTTAGTTGTTATCTTTAAAATAACAACTAAGAGTAGTTAAACAGTTAACATACTTATCGTCTAACCGGTCGTCTTATGTATTTCGCTTAGATTACTTAAAATTAGATTCTGAGAATATGTAATTCAATAAACTTGATATTTTTATTACGAAAAAAAACAACCGAATTACACCTCACAGACGTTACATAATTGAGCATTGATTGCTAAAATGTGTCTAATTTCACGAGGAAAGTCATTGGTTGGTCAAATATGTCAGGTTTTATTAGGAAATTCATTGATTGGTCAAATATGTCACATTTATAAGGAAAAGCATTAGTTGGTCAAATATGTCACACATTTCAAAGGAAGTGCATTGGTTGGTCAAATATGTCACATTTCAAAGGAAGTGCATTGGTTGGTCAAATATGTCACATTTATATGGAAAAGCATTGGTTGGTCAAATATGTCACACATTTCAAAGGAAGTGCATTGGTTGGTCAAATATGTCACATTTCAAAGGAAGTGCATTGGTTGGTCAAATATGTCACATTTATATGGAAAAGCATTGGTTGGTCAAATATGTCACACATTTATAAGGAAAAACATTGGTTGGTCAAATATGTCACACATTTATAAGGAAAAACATTGGTTGGTCAAATATAGCTTTAAAAAATAAAAAATAAACATCTAATTAATAGGAAATCATCCACTTTAATTTCCCGTTTTACACTCATTGTCAATCCATGAATTTCCATAATTTGCGCCCACTGGCAAGTTTCTCAATTTCAGCTCTTGTTACCTCAGCTCGTTTCGGGAACAATTATTCAATGATGTATTTAAAGTAGCTCGTGGGCTTACGACCTCGTTTGTAAGTACCTAGTCCGGTTTCGGGTTCGTAAAATATAAAAATTTTTACTGGCTCATTTTCCGGTCTTCTAAGCGTGAGCAGAGCTGTCTTTGAAAGAGCTTCGATACAATCGGTTTCTGCTCGACTCTTTTGTAAATTTCTTCATTTGCAACTTTGTCCAAACTTTGTTGCAAAACTACTCAGCTTGTTTTTTATCTCGTTGTTGACAATCCATGTTTCACAGCCGTATAGAAGTATGGATACTACTGTAGCTTCAAATATGCTAGGCTCGGCTTCAGTGGACTTAAGTTTCGAAACTAAATATTTAAGTCCTCAAATATATTTACCTGTTGGTCTCCAAGCGGAAAAGACTAGATGATTATTACTTCGTATTTTTTGCCAAAAAATGAAAGATAACTATTAAATCGATAAGATTTTACTCATTTCTGATTTTTTATTAATGGAGAAGATCAAAGTTCTTTTCCGCAACCATACCCTTTACGCCTTTTTTCGATGACACTGTACTTCTTTTAGCTTTCCTGAATAACGCTCAAAATTTAAATGAATAAATACAACCCTGGTCATTTAAAGCTTCCAAAAATGAACGTTCATGAACATTCATACAAACTTTTGAAAATATTTGAAGACTTTTGAACATTCAGAGTCCCTTGAACGTTCATTTTTACTTTTAAGGAATCCTTTTATTGGATACAATTTTTTATAGATAAAATATAAATTTAACTTTATCTGGAACATGTTCTGAATTTTAGGCATTGAGTTCCGGGTAAATTTCGTTCCGTTCTGGTGATTCCGGGTTTTAACCCCTTAAGGTTAGATTTTTTTTTAGTTAAAACTAAAATTTAATGAGTTGTAAATAAAATATCAATATTTGACTATATTTGACCTTTTTTAACTTTTTTTAACCAAAAATGACAATATTTCACGTAAATTGTTGTCAAAAAAAAATTCGATATTTAAAACTTTCAATGAAAAAAATAGAAAAAAAAAATTTTTTTTTACCGAAATTTTGATTTTTTTCAAAAATTTTGGCGATTTTGTGTTTCACCAAATTTCACCAAAAATAACGTAAAATAACGTTAATTATCGATATTTTACGTTAAATGACGTTTTCTAGAATCAGTCATTTCACGTAATTTATTGTCAATTTTGGTGAATTAACGTAATTTTACGTAAAATGTGGTGAATTCATGGTATCATAGCACCACTGTATTTCTCCGCTCCATTACATAATATTTCATTTTATTACGATAAACTTCAATTATAGAACTAAATATGCAATAATTTAAATAGATAAAGAAGTAAAACTTAGATTAATACTTTGTTGGACACAGGAGCTTTATCCTTCGAACCTTTTCTAACCTTTTTTCAAAAAGTTTCAACTGGTTCTCTACTGGTTTTCAAAATACGTGTAAAAATAGTAAATAGTTCAAAAAGACCAAAAAGAGGGGGCCCCCCCTCCCGGTCCAACCTTTTCTCAAAATTTCTCAAACATACCTCAAACGGAGGAAAAAATACATGGGACCAGGCATTTGTACCGAAAAAAAAAGTCGGTTTTCGGTTTCGGATCGGTATACCTACCGAACCGACACCGAATACCGAAATACCGAATTTTTTTCGGAACGAACCGAACCGAATACCGAAATACCGAATTTTTTTCGGAAAAAACCGAACCGAATACCGAAAATCCGAATTTTTTTCAGTTTCAAAATGTCAAAAAAATTGTTTTTTGTTAAGTTTTTTATGTAAATCAAATGCTTAATCCTAAAAAAAAAATTATTTTCAAATTTTCATTAAGATAATTTAGAATTTTTATAAAAAAAAAAAATTTAAAAACAACATTATGGACAAAAGAAAAGCCGCAAACCGACTTAGCACAATTGTTGATGACGATGAGCTATTAAGAAGGAGTCAAAGTGGGAGAGTGACAAGATCGGTGCTACGTGAACTCGGTTTACAAGCTAACTCAACGCTAATTTCGAATAATCATACGGATTTTGAATACGAGAACGAAAACAACAAGGACCAAGATTCCGATTTTTCTAGTTCTGAAGAAAATAACAATGGATCCAATAATGGTGAATCTAGTCAAACCGAAACTAACCCTAGCCAAACCGAAACTAACTTTAATCAACCAGAAACTAATCGTAGCCAAACCGAAACTTACTTTAATCAACCCGAAACTAATCGTAGTCGATCTCAAAATAACCCCAGTCAAACTCAAAATAACCCCAGTCAAACTCAAACTAATCGTAGTCGATCTCAAAATAACCCCAGTCAAACTCAAAACAACCGTAGTCGATCTCAAAATAACCCCAGTCAAACTCAAACTAATCGTAGTCGATCTCAAAATAACCCCAGTCAAACTCAAAATAACCCAAGTCAAACTCAAACTAACCGTAGTCGATCTCAAAATAACCCTCCTAGAACTCAACAAAGTCGTTTAACTGAATCGCAAACTGAAGCTAATCGGAATCGGAATAACAATACGAATTTGAATGAGGAACTAGACGAAGAGCTGAATATAAATTATTCGATTACTGAGTTAATCACAATGGCAAAAAGAAACAAATTTCCGAAAAGGTTATTTCGCTTTGGTCAAGATTACACAAGTTACACCCCTGTTTGGCACTTTTTTGAAGCAATAACTCGGTTCGAAAGTCGTCCCATCTCAATTCAAGCTAAATGCAAAGTAAGTTAGAATATTTTTCCAAAAATTTTTGTCCGACTGTCATCTTAAGATTCGATTAGTTATATCAGTTTTATTATACATGTTGTTTATGTGAATTCTTTAGGCTGTCTAATCCAATTTACAATGAAAAATTGTAAAACATCTTTAAAAAAAGTTAAGTTTTCAAGCTCGGGTTCAATTTTTTTTAGGTTAAGTTTTTGTTAAGAACAAAATCAATTGACAGTCTGATTAACTATTTATCATTTATTTTTGAAGGTTAATGGTTGTATTGAAAATGTGCCTTGCGGAGACGCCTCGAACTTGAATAAGCATGTAAAAAAACACCAACTCAGCCGTGAATGGTATTCAATGTACTCAAAAAGAAAAGAAAGAAGTGTAAAAGATCACATTTCTGATGAAATGCTCGATCTCGTAAAATACATTGTATCTTCAAATTCGAGTTTAAATGAAATTGAAAACGAGTATTTGAGAAGCTTAATTTTTCAATCTCTGAAAGTACCATCGACGTTTACTTTTCGTTATAACATTCTCCCAAAAGTTGTTGAAAAAATCAAGAACGAAATTGAACGTAGACTAAATAATGCTACTTCTGTAATTCCAATACCAGATGGATGGGTTTCAATGAACAATACCGAATATTTAGGTAAACATATTTATTTTTTTATTTGTGTCAATTTACAGAACCTTGTAGGCTAATTTTTACTCAAATTAGGACTTGGCGCTCAAATAATAGACGAAAATTTTTCGAAAGAAATTTTGATTTTGGGATTTATTGAAATAGTTGGAGGGCATAGCGCCGAAAATATACAAAAAGCTATAGAGACTATAATTAACGAGTACGAATTTGATAAATCAAAATTAAATGGTGAGACTTATAGTTTAAAAAAAAATAAATTCGAAATAATTACTTTTAAAAAAAGGAGTTGTATGTGATGAAGGCAGTTCTTTGGTTCGACTCTTTGGACAGCTTTTTTTTGAGGATACAGATACACCTGATTCTAATTCTCGAGGTAAGTTTCTCAATTCCAGAAAAATTATTTTCAAACTCTAAATGCTTTTAAAGTTATTAGTGAAATTATGGACGATGATGAAGAATCAAATGTTAACATAATCGAAAATATTGATAACCTAACTTTTGATCAAGTGCACAATGAGACATTAGAGATCACCAATGACGCAAATTCTCAGACTTTCGTTTCGAATGTTCAGATGTCGAATGTTAATCAAGAAGTTGAAAATAATGATTCACAAGAAGACACAAACGGTTTTGATTATGATCAGTTTTATGATTTGAGTAGGGGTCAACCAATCAAAAATCTAAAATTGACAATCGGATCTGATGAGGTTCCGCGATTTAGTTGCGCTTGTCACAAATTGAACTTGGCTTTACGTAGAGCTCTTACAACCCATGATACGGTCTGCAGTGTAATTAGAAGAATAAATAGGTCAAATACCGAAATTAGACGTAGGGTTAATCTTAACAGAAATTTCCGCTTAAAAAGATGTCGATTACGTATTGAAAACAAAACTCGTTGGTCCTCAGCATACATGATGCTCGAATCGGTATTAAAGGCTTACGAAAGAGGTCTTTTTGATTCAACTGAGTCAGAATCAAGCTGTCCAGTTAGTCGAGAACAGGTCGAGTTGTATCTCCAAATCTTGAAACCTGCCTATTTATTGAATGTATCTTTTCAAAGTAATCATTCAACTATAGCAGACACGTTAGTTGGTAAGTAAAAACTAGAACAAAATAAATACAACTCATTTAATCTTTTTTCTTTAAGGTATCCTAAAATTAATTGATACTTATAAAAAAATGATCCTCCAACCTGTTCCTAGACGATTGGCTAATCTTTTGGTTCAAGCTATTAAGCATAAATTTGACTATGAGTTAAATTCACAAGTTTACCAAGTAATTTATCAAATTTTAAAGTTTATCCTGGCTTATTTTTTCATGGTTTTTGATTTTAAAAGGCTGCTGCAGTCTTAAAAGTTTCTGGTCTAAAACATTGGATTGGTAAGCAGTGGACTAACAATTTGTTTGCAAAAGGATTAGAAAGTCTAAAGACAGTTGCAAAAGCGTTTTTAAATAAGAACGTAAATGAAAATTCAGTCGATGAGTCTAACGAAAATACGAGTACGATTTCAACTCATTTGAATCAAGAAACCAGTTCACCAACCCAAGCTTTTACACCATTTTTTTCGGCCGAACATGTAGCTCCGATACACAATTTGACAGATGAAATATTTTTACAAGAACTAAATGATGAAGTAAATCAACTTAAAGCGATTTTAACAGCCGACAACAACAAAATAGTTTATAAGACCAAGAATACATGTCAATTTTGGTATGACCACGCTAAATCATTGCCAAAATTAAGCAAGCTAGCAAACATAATATTGAGCATACCCCCATCTAGCGCATCGATCGAACGATTTTTTAGCATTTGTGGTATTATTTCAACCAAAAATAATCAAAATATGACCTCAGAATTATTTATAATGAGATGCTTTTTGAAGTCTAATATTGAAATTTTAAATGATTTAAATAAGTTAATAGAATAAGATTTTTTGTTTTTAAAAATTTATAGGAAACAATTCGAAATAAAAAATTTTAAATAAAATTTCACAACTAAGAATTTATTTTTCCAAAAATTTTAATTTTTTAAAATTTGGATACTGAAAATATTTCGGATTTTCGGTATTCGGTTCGGTTTTTTCCGAAAAAAATTCGGTATTTCGGTTTTCGGTTCGGTTCATACCGAAAAAAATTCGGTATTTCGGTATTCGGTGTCGGTTCGGTAGGTATACCGATCCGAAACCGAAAACCGAGAATTTTTTCGTTCCAAATGCCTGCATGGGACTGAATGGCAAAAAGGTCAAAAAGATCAAAAAGAGGGGGGTCCCCCCCTATCGGTTCAGCCGAAATGGATTGTTAGCCTGAGAGTTTTTTTCATTCAATTCCTAGTTAAATAAAATTTTAATCTAAATTATAATTAGTTTTTTTTGTAATCAATTTTTCATTTCAAATGTATCCCTAGAAGTAAATTAAATATATCTTTATTAATAAAAAATTTTTTTTTTTTGTAAAAACTATCGTAAATTTTTTTAACATCACTTGTAATTTCATTCTAATAGATTAAACTTTAATGTGATCTTCAAAAATAGCAAGCAAAAACATGATTAAAAATCCGAATATCATTAAGACATTACATATTGCAAATGCTGGCCAATTCCATTTAACTCCTCTCATCACTGACGGAAGCTAGAAGAAACAATTTTATTTCAAAATTAAAACAATTTTTCTTAAATCTTACCAAATCAACAAGGGAAATGTAAATAAACATACCAGCTGTTATTGTAAATATCCATCGACTTACTTCTGGATCAGCTGTCACAGACACACCAATATAGAAACCAATTAAACAATTCAAAGCTGAGATGAGATTAAAAATAATCGCTTGTACATGAGTGAATCCACATTTTAATAAGACTGCATAGTTTCCTAGTTCATGAGGCACTTCATGACAAACAACTGCAATTGTTGTTGCTATGCCAAAATTTATTGATTCTGAAAACGATGCTCCAATAGCCATACCATCGGCAAAATTATGAAATGCATCACCTAATAATACCATCCATCCAGTTGCTTTAATTCTTTTTAAATTTTGAATAAAATTTAATTTCTTTGGTTCTTGATTGTCTTCAACCTTTTCTAAATCGTCTAAAGGAGCTACTTTATCTTTGAAAGTACAAACCTCAAGTATATTTGGTTAGAATCTTTGTTTAGAAAAATTACTTTGACTCGTATTGGGTTTGTCATCCATATCAATTCCATGACTATGTCCACTTGAAACACCTACTCTACCGGAAAAGTGCTCAACTAATATTTCAGCTAACCACAGCAAATAAATAACTTTAAAACAAAAACGAAATGTTTTTTTTTATATTTTAAGACTTAGTGTTTAGAATTGTTACCAAGGAGAGCAATGGATAGTTTAAAAACATAGTCTGGCACTTGAATTGGTTCATTCTCATGTTCATGATCTTCTTCATGTTCGTCACTGGTGTGTCCATGTAATTTTAAAACCTAAATTATTAATGTCTATTATAAATATAGTTAAGAGTTTTTGTTATTTTTCTTTGTTTACTTGAGGAATAATGTGAAGTACAGTATCACTAAGAAGGGTTCCGATTGCCAAAGAACTAAAAGCCATTAAAATATACTCAAAAATAGATTTTTTAAAGCATGGTAAAATGACAAGACCAATTAAAGCAATTAGAGAAACAATTACAATTGCAATAGTTCCATATCCATATTCTAATATAAAATTTGAGTTCTATTTAATGTGATTAAAGAGTATATTACTTTCAGCTACAGTGGGCCGATTTGTATTGTCTGTTGTCTCTTCTGCATTTATGCATGATATTAAGCAATAAATAAGAGTTAGACAAAAAGTGTTTAAAGAGACTTTCATTGTTTATTGATCCAAAAATTTGTTTTTTTTTTTGATAAAATAAAATTTTGTGCGGATTTATTTATATTCAAGATTTTAATAATTCAAGGTAACTCTCTCTCATTTTTTGAAATTGTGATTTCACATTTTAACAAGCTTTGTGCTCAAGATGATTATTTTAACTTCAATTAAAGCCTAAAACAAATGAAATGTTATTTTTAAAAAAATTAAATAAAGGCGTAAGTAACGGAGTATAGTCTACATTTTCACAATTCTTTATAATTTTCTCTTTTTATTTTGAGAGATAAAGAGAGAGAAACGCTTAAAGGTTTATAATATTTTTCAATTTGAATAAAGGTAATGCTTTTGTTTATTTTTTCTCTTTTTTTCACATTATAACGACGAAAAAAGGTCCTAAAGCAAAGTAACTAAAAAAAATTTTTCGCATTTTTTGTAATTGTGATTTCACATTTTAAGAAACATTTTTATTATATTTTTAATTTGTTTTTGTGTTTGTTTTTTAAGCTCAATGTGATAATTTTAAATTTAGTCAAAGCCTAACAAAAAGAATGTTGGCGTCTAGTCTACAACTTCACATTGGCTGAGCTTAATATTTTTTTTCTCGATGATTTTGATAATAATAGAGAAAATGAAACCTTTGATTAAAATTTTTAAAATTTTTATTAAAGTATTTAATTTTTCACTTAAAAAAAGTTTTCCCTGTCCAAAAAAGCTTTTCTTGTAGCTTTTTTTACATTCATTATAATTTTTTTAAAATGAAAAAAAGTACAAAATTAAGTTAGGGGGGGGGGGGGGGGAGTTATACTAAATAGGAAGGGGTCTTCGAAGATTTTTTGAATGAAGGGGTTCCCATTTCCCTTTCCTCAACCACAAAAAAGGGATCGCTTTTGTTTGTTTTTCACAGGATCACTAAACAGTTCATTGAGACTTATATTGTGCTCGTCCTTAAAAAGATGGATAATTAAAGATTTTAGAGAGAGGGAGACAATAGACAGCGACATTAAATTAAAAGAAACTAACATTATTTTATTTGAAAAACAAAAATTTAAAAATTTTGATGAGTGGATAGATCGGCGCTTGATTTTTCATTTAATTTTGTTTTAACACTCGCAATTAGACTGAGACAAAATGAAATAAAAAAAGATATACCAGCGAAAATGAATGAGTATAAAACACTTTGAGTTTTTTCGGACAAAAGACCTGCTATAAACGGACCAGAGACAGCTCCAATACCACGGGCTACATTTGCGACACCGTTTGCGTTTCTAAAGTTACTCGAGCCAACAGCATCGACAGTATAAGACGATGCTAAACAGTTGATACCAGCCATTGGGATCGAAAAAACAACACCAAATACAATTTGCATCCAAAAAAATTCTAAAAAAAAATAAGCAAACATTGACAACATGGCCAAAAATAAACAGAACGTGTTCATATAAATTGCTTTTATTTTACGATCTGATAAAAAACCGAATAAAATTCTCATTGGTATGTTGCATATTCCCATTACACTTATAATCCATGGATAATGTTCGAAACCGAGTTTTTGTGCTCGTATTGGAATGTAAATGAATGGGATGTAATACACAAAATAAGTGAAAAAGTTTGACATAAAAATGAGCAAAAATGTTTGATTTGTTTTTAAAAGTGAAAAATTAGTCAACTCTTTTAAAAAATCGCTTAAATTATTTTGTTTCTCTTTTACTTGTTGTTGAACCTGTTGTTTATGAGTTTCTAGACATTCCATTTCATTTTCGTCTTGAGACTTTTTTTTGTAATAATCAATCGGTCGGAGTAGACTTGCTGTTAGAACGCATAGAAATACGATACCGCCAAGAACAATCATTGTTATCTTCCAACCGAATGTTGTGATTAAAAAATTAGTAAATGGGGCAAATGCGAATGAGCCAAGACCAGCTGCAGCCAGAGACAAACCAGTCGCAAGACCCAATTTTTTGTCAAAATAATCAACTATGATTACAAAACCAGTAAGGAATGTTAAACCATAACAAAGACCACCGATGACTCCGTAAGTGATTAGAGTTATGTAAAATGAAGGCGCAAAAGCGGTGAGTACATACATAAGACTGTAAACAAGACCAGATGACATAATGACTAGACGACATCCGAATTGAGACGAAAGAGCAGACGAGAATGGTCCTTTTAGAAAAAAAAATTATTCGTTTGAATATCTCAAAAGATGAGTTAGGGTTACCGCTTAAGAAAAGAAATCCAATGTTTAAGCTTTGTAATAAATTAGCTTGTTCTTGAGGCACATTGAAATAGGCTTTGATTGATTTAAGAACTATGCCAAACGAGTACATGCAACCAACGAATATGAAATTGTTAAACTTTAAAAAGAGAGGGGTTAATTTTAAAGAGAATGGAAGTCTGTGAGATTGAATTACAGAAATGGCGAGCAAGATGACCCAACCATAACCTCCATTGGGTTTTTGAAATTCATAAGACTTTTTGTTGTCGTTGTTGTCAGTAGTAGTTGACACTTGAATTAAAAATTATGAACCAAAAAAATTTTTTTTTTTTTTGAAATGAAACAAAAAGAGAGAAAGAGTCGAATTAAAATAGAAGTTTCAAAAAAAATAGTTGGAAAACACAAGCTAATGCATAAATTATTAATTTTTTGTTGTTACTAAGCTTGCAAAAGTACTTTTTTTTGGGTTTGATTACATAAGCGAAGATAAGATCATCTTCAAAAAAAAATTTTCTTTTAAAAAAAAGAGAAAAAAAACTTTTAAAGTAAAAATAAAAAAGGTAAAATTAGAAAAAAAAAAATTTTTCGTTTGGATAATTAAATTTAAAAAAAAGGAAAAAATTAATTTTAAATCAACAAGAGAGAAATAAACTTTTTGAATGAATGAATCGATTTATTTTGTTGAGGAAGTCAGAATTTTCTTTTTGCGACGAAGAGTTTTTCTGTCATTGAAATAACAATTAAAAAAATCGTGTTTGTTAAGATTAAGTTTTCAAAGTATTTTAAATTATGTCAATAAACTCGAACAATTGAAGACCAAGACAGTGTCGGTTAGTCGCAAATATATTTGAAAAAAAATTATATTATGCCGCCTTGATTGTATTTGCAAGTGACAGTGACTGTATGAGAGTTAGATCGAAAATTTGAAAAAACTCTTGTTATTTGCTAACCCTCAACGGAGCCAACGTTACAAGCATCTTTACAAAAGCCATTGAAATTGCAAACAGAGGCAACTACAAAATGCTGACATTGTGAATTTTGGTACAAAAATGTAAATTGCGTATATGATGGTCATTTAAGGCTCAAAAATCAAAACTCAGTTTTCTTCCACAAATAACTTCGATAAGGGTCTAAATATTGTATCATTTTGTAACCCTTCATTTACTCTCATTTACCTTGTATGAAAATAATTTTTTGCATACCTCATTTCATGTAAAAGTTAAGATATCTGTAATTTGTTTTACATGACTAAGCTTTGTTGCAGATTAATATTATTATTATTACTGCGGTTGATGCGATAAAGTAATCCCTGTGGATTGAGACCGATATCCTGCCGTTTCCTGCTTTTATGGCGATTTGAAGTTGCAAATCAATTCATAAAAAATCAAAAAACTCAATTAACTTTTTAAAAGATTTGATAAAAGTAAGGGTAAGGTTTTACTTCTGAAGAGTTAATTCATCAAGGTAAACATTAAATGTAAAACGTTATGGTATGTTCTGCAAATACTTCCTGCAGAGTTCAGAATGCAGACAGTGTTAAACGATTTGATTTAAATGCGCAATAATTTTGCAGAAGTTTGCAGAACATACCATAATGTTTTACATTTAATGTTTACCTTGATGAATTAACTCTTCAGAAGTAAAACCTTACCCTTACTTTTATCAAATCTTTTAAAAAGTTAATTGAGTTTTTTGATTTTTAATGAATTGATTTGCAACTTCAAATCGCCGCTTTTATATACCCTATAATCGTATGTTTCACGCTAAAAAAGCGTTCAGTTCTTTTTTTTCTTCTAAAACTGTTATAGGGTTTCTTAAAAACCTACACAAAAGCTCTTACATTTTTTAACATCTGAATCCAACTTTGATTTTGTCTACTTGATTTGCTAATATTTGCCTTTATAAGGAAAAATAAACTTGAAAAAATTTTCATGTAATAAATATTCTTAATCTTGGGAATTTATTTTAACATCTCTTTTTTTTGTTTGTGTTTTAGCAAATATTTACTTTATTATTTGATAACACACTATTTGGTAACAATGTAAATTTAAATTTTTTCAATCACAACTTAATTTTTTCAATCACAACTTAATTTTTTCAAAATTTTTTAAACATGAAATTTTTGATTCGTCTTTTTTTATCATTTTTTACACTATTTTTTATTTTTTATTTAAATAAAAAATATTTTCAAAAAATTAAAATCGAAAATTTTGTAAACGACAATGAGGTTGATTGGATTCAAAATGAACACGATCATAACTGCCAATGGATTAGCATTGATCGTGATTATTTTTTTAAACGAACATCGACTTTTTATTTCAACGATGCGAATTTATTAACATTTACATTCTTTACAAATTCAAATTCTCGTTTAAAATTATTATTTTATTTCAATATTTATTTGACCAATGAAAAGGTCTTAATCAAAAAAATTTCAAATTTAACACTATCAATAAGCAAAATACAAAACTTTGGCATCGGATATATTTACTATAGATTCGATAACGAAACCTATTTACAACTTAAAGACAAGATTAAAACATTTCAAATTAAAATCAAAGACACCCAAACAAACAAGTCGACCAAAGAGTTCATTCAAGTCACAGTCAAAGATATGAATTTATTCTCAAAAGACAAAAAAGGAGTTTTTCTATGCTCTAAATGTATGTACAACACAAACATTGACGACTTGGATTCAGTCAAATGGTGGATTGAAATGAAAAAACAATCCGGTTACACTAAAATTGGTTTTTGTAATAATTCAATAGAAAATACTCATGAATACACTAAACTATTTGATGAATACAAAAATTTTGTCGAGTTGGATCAATTCAATTGTTTGCCAAATCTTTACGATTTAAAAAATCCAAAAAAATATTTTTTTTCTTATAAAGAATTTTCTAAACTTGATAACTCACTTGCTTATCATATCTTTGATTCTGTATTTATATTCTATATGAATGAATGTTATTGGTCTAATATTGACAAGTATCGTTATGTGAGTGTTATGGACAAGGATGAAATTGTGTTTCCACGAAAATTGAGTCTAAAAAAGAACTCGGACATACGACAATATGTGAACAATTTAAACGATATAACGAGTAAAAATGTATTTGAAGATTTAAAATGTGAACATGAAGAAAACAAAATGGAAAATTATTTGGACAAACTTGCAATTGATATAAAAAAGAACGTTAATAGTTCGTTTTATTTTAGGAATGGAATTAAATTTCCAAATGAATTATTTCAATTATTTTTTGATTCAACCGAAATATATTTTAATTCGTCAGAGCGTAAAAGAAATGTTGGACATAAAATTCAAGTTATTAATCCAAATGATAAAAATCAAAAGTTTATATTAACAATCTCAAACGAATATGAATTCAATTATACCCTTAAACTTTTGGAGATAAATAATAAAGTAATCAAGCCGTTTTATGAATCGATTAAACAAAAGATAGACATAAAAAAATTTAATAGCTTTTATACTATTACTGGATCGTCTGTACATTGGGTATTTGGTAAAACAATACATAATACAAATAGATCAATATCAACTGAAATTCATTTTAATACAATGCAAATGGATGCGACAAATATGAATATAGTCAGGGGTAAAGATGTTGCTTATGTTAATGACGATTTAGGACATTTATCTCATTTTAAGAATTCACTTCGTTTGAAAGAGATTCCTTTTTCTCAATTAATACCAGACCTTAACTATATTAATTGTTATTTTAGACCAACTTTTAATTTAAAATATTCTAAAAAATAAACTTAATCATCTTATTGGTAAAAATTATTTATTTGCATCATTTAGGACATTTAACACTTCTTCATCAATGAAACCCTTGACCTCTGTCTTCTAATAAATTTGAATTCATGAAGACGTAACTCGTAGTGTTTCGTCATGATCGGCCTTACTAACTTGGTTGTTCTTTTTTTTTACTTTCTCTAAAATTTTTATGCCCTAAAGTATTCCAAATGTGGCCTCACTAGAGCTGTGTATAAAAGCTTTAATGTCTCATGACCCAAATATCTAAACGAGTATTTTATTTGACCCGGTACCTTATTAGCCTTTGCAGCTGCAAGAGAACATTCCATATCATTGGAAACCAGGACTCAAATATCTCTTACTTGACCTGATTCACTCAGAACATCGTTGCGAGTTCACCATTTCGTATGGATATTTTTCGTTCCTTTTACCTGGCAACTTTTTTTTTTTACTTTTAACTTTCAACCTGATTTTTCGAGTAAAAAAAGCCCAAAAATTTCCTGTATTTTAAGAGTACTTTTTGAATAAAAATGTACCTAAAAATCTCTTCATCAAAAATCTCTAATCACATGACTATTTTAACTTTTGATTCAAAGGCAACTAATAGATCTAAAAATAGGCAGCTTTTTCTCTAATGAAAAAATAATTTTTTGGTGGTTAAAGTTAGAAGGTATTTTTATAGAGAATACTGAACCAGTTCAACTAAATTTTTATATGTAGGTAAATAAATATCGGCATTTGTATTTCTGAAATTAGATTTTTCTAATTCTTTAAAATAAATGAGTTATTAATATTCAAAGTTTGATTGAAATTAATTTTTTTAGTAAAATCTATAGGAAAAGAAGATTGCAACACCAATCCTTTCAGTATAGCATTCTTATTTTTAAAACTATATTTTCTTCATGAATTTTCAAGAAACGGTTTGGATTAGCGGTTAGAATGCTAGAATAGGATCCTTAGACTGACGTTCAAATCTTACTCCGATCTATTTTTTTTTTTAAATAACCTTTGGTTCATACAGACTTCTTGAAGCTTTTATAAAAGGCTGATTTATCTATTTATTTTCATTTTCAAAAAGTAATTTTTCATTTTTTAGAAAAATAAATGATTCTTATAATATATTTTATAATGCAAAATTGGTTAACGCCAAACCATGCTTACTATTCCGGGTAAAGGTTCTAATTGAAAAAAACGCGTACTTTTTATCAAGATGTTGGGATAACAATCGAAGACAACAATCCGAACAAGAGACCGCTCAGTAACAATTCGACTCCCGAGAAAACCGAAACAAAACGAAAGAAATCTATTCCGCCGATCGTGTTCTTCCAAATCGACGAAAAATACTACAAAAACTTCAAACTACTAACGGACGACTTTAACGGTTATTTTTACGATGAAATCCAAGCTGAACCTAAGATTACGGCGAATGGTAATTTATTAGTATTTCCAGAAACAACTGAGTCCAAAGAAATAATTTTAGAATGCCTCTTTCCCTAACTGTAAAAGACTTGATTTAAGCTCAAAGCCAGAAAATCCTACACTAATAGTCAAAGGTATAAACGAAAAAAAATTGAGTCAAAACGCAGATGAGTTGAAGGGTAAAGGTGTTACACAAGCGATCGAAATAACTAAATTAAATGGTGAACAAATGAAGATAACAAAAAACGTCTTAAATTCGAACGAAACAAAAAAAAAGATCCTACAAGAGGGTGTATTAATAATTGATGGTGAAAGATTTTATGTCGAAGAACCAGCTAGGCCTCCGTCTAGATGTAGCAAGTGTAAGCGACTTGGCCACACAATAACATCGTGTCAAAACAAGCCTGCGGTAAGTGTTCTAGTGAAGCTCATTCTGATTCAAACTGTCCCAACATTCAAACCAAAAATTTTCACTGCGTCAATTGTAAAGAGAACCACTCGTCGTACTATAAAGGCTGTAAAGAGTACAAAAAAAAATGTTCAAAGCTAAAATCGAAGAACAAAAAAACAACAAAATAAGTAGTGAACAATTTATCCCAAAAGGCTTTCATAGAAACTACAGCGAAACTCTTAAACCAAGTAACAATTCCGAGATATTAGAAGTGCTTAAAAAACTTGAATCCAGTCTAGACAAAAAATTATCCTACGTTAACTCAGCTATTCAAAACTAAAAAGAATCAATTAAAGTAGTAAACTACAAATTCGATGAAATGACCAAAAGTCAACAAATCAATAATTCAAAGTTTTTCTTTTTCTTCTTAGACTCGTTGAAAATTGTGTTACCCAGCACAAAACAACCAACGAAAACTCAAGTTCAAGATCTCTTAACTCGTTTTCAACATCACCAGCTTGGTATGGCTCCAGAGCTAAACGCAACAATGACGTATGTTGAAGGTTTATGGAAACCTAAACAAACACAATAACCACAAAATGAACCCCACAATCACAAACGAAATTTCGCGTAACGATGAATCTTTCTCAATCGTACATTGGAACGCAAACTCATTAAAAAACAAAACGAATTATTTTGCCGATTTTCTAAATAAAACGAATCCGGATATCGTGTCGATAAATGAAACGAAATGTGACAATAAAACAGCAAGAAAATATCTCACGTTCGAAAACTATGACTTAATACACAGAGAACGACAACAAGGTGTAAAGGGGGCCGGAGGCGTTTGCCTATTAATCAAGAAAAATATTGAATTTATCGAATTGCATGATCTAGATCATTTTAACCTAGAACTAGTTTGCGTCGAAGTTAAAATAAACCACGAACCTATTTCGATTATATCATACTATAATCCACCAGACTTGACGCTTTGTTTCGAGCTGTTTGAATCAATAAACGAGCGAAAATTTATTCTATGTGGTGATCTTAATAGTAAATCGTTTGCTTATGGCTGTCAATCAGCTAACCAAAACGGTAAGATTTTAGATAAAATATCCAATTTAAACAATATTCTCAGACTCAGTGATTGCTCAACAACATATAAATCTTTCTCCAACAAGAAAGAGGATATCTTGGATTACATCTTTTGTCACACATCGATGATCTCTAGTTTTAATCAATACAAAACACTTCGAGACAACATTATGGGCAGTAACCATTATCCATCGATTGTAACGTTTAATGACGAAATCGAGCGAAATGAGTTTGTCCCCAACAACATTCGAAAATTCAACTTCAATCGAGCTGATTGGAACTTGTTCAAAAATTTACTTCGAAGCGAATAACCACTCGATTTACAAAAAGACCCAGACGAACTAAACGAATTCATCACGAAAACACTTTTAAGTTGCTCAAAAGAGTCAATTCCGATTAGGTCGAACGTAGAAACAAAAGAGCTCCCTAGATATATAATCGACTAAATCAAATGCAAAAACCGTTTTCAAACTAAGTCAAACGAAGACAAAACGAGACTTAACAAACTGAAAAAACTAATCAATGACGAAATCAAAGCTTATAAAAATTTGAAGTGGCAAAAATTCGTCAATTCTTTGGGTTCGAAAGCGTCCTCATCTCGTCCTTATTGGCAAAGAATAAAAAATTTTTAATCCGAAATCAAAAAAACAAACAATACCTACTCTTTTCTACGAAAACAAATCGTATCGCGAAGAAGACGAAAAAGCAAATCTTTTTGGATCACTTCTCGAAAATACATTTAAAGATACGAACAACGAAAATTTTAATGAAAAATTCAAAAATCTGATCGAAAGAGATGTCAAAACAACAAATCTCGACTTTCAACTAGATCAACCGTTTACTATAGATGAAATTAATTACGAGCTAAAAAAACTAAATCGAAATGACTCATCCGGCCCTGATCAAGTTCACAATCTTACGTAAGCAATGCGTCTGACCACTTCAAACAACTTGTTTTAAAACTTTTTAACTTGACGTTAAAAACAAGCCAAATACCAAAGCTTTGGAAAACAGCCACGATGACAATGATCCCCAAAAAAGTTGGACAAAGTAACAATCCAAAAGATTATCGACCGATAAGTCTCACTAGCTGCCTTGGAAAATTATGTGAAAAACTAATTAATCGACGTCTTATAAAATTTATCGAAGAGAACAATATTACAATAATCGAGCAATCTGGGTTCAGACAAATAAGACAAACCAAAGACAATTTAGCCCATCTTTCCCAAAAAATCGTAGAATCATTTAATCGTCGCAAAAAAGTATGTGCCTTCTTCTTCGATATAGCCTCGGGGTTCGATAAAGTCTGGCACAAAGGTTTAATTTACAAAATGATAAAAAATGGTGTACCAAAATACTTAATTGCTTGGATCATGAACTTTCTACAAGACCGAAGTTTTCTGGTTCGTCTCAACAACTCAAACTCGAAAGATTTCAAAATTGAAGCTGGAGTCCCTCAAGGATCAGTCTTGAGTCCACTTTTTTTTTCGATCTTTATCAATGATACAGAGACCAAAACAAAAAAGAACACTTTTTATTCGCTTCTATTTGCCGACGATCTTTGTACATATTTTATTTTTGGAAAGGATGGTTCCTTGGAAAAAATTGTGAACAAAT
The DNA here is from genome assembly GCA_022207745.1 of Brachionus rubens. Lineage (NCBI taxonomy): Eukaryota > Metazoa > Rotifera > Eurotatoria > Ploima > Brachionidae > Brachionus > Brachionus rubens. The sequence goes on along the minus strand of JAJVHD010000040.1, from coordinate 611,586 downwards.
ATTTAAAACAGATTGAGACTTGGTTGAATAATTGGAGACTCAAAATGGCACCTAGCAAATGTAATTACACTATTTTTGCAAATGGAACGCGACCAATCAAAAAATACTGTTTCAAAATGTACGACAAAAAATTAGAACACAATCCCAAGCCAAAGTTTCTAGGTTTCACATTCGATCGAAATTTATCTTTTAAATATCAAGTTGAAAATATCCGTGAAAAATGCTACAAGCGAATCAACTGCCTCAAAATTCTTTGTCAAAAATCGTGGTCGCTCACTCATAAAACTTTAACGAACATTTACAAGTCACTAATTCGATCGATCTTGGATTACCCATCATTCATACTCCCAAGACTATCAAAGACAAGAACCAAAAAACTTCAAGCGATTCAAAATACAGCAATTCGCATTATTTACAAACAAAAATACGATTAGAAAACAATCAAGTTACAAGAAATTTCGGGTCTTTGTACCATACAAACAAGATTTCAAGACTTAAACAAAACATACCTTGACAATTGTATTATAAACAGCAACCCTCTAATAAATAATTTAATGGATGAATTCATTACTAGCAGTAAAAATGCACCGAAACAATATGAAACTTTATTGTGTACTTTTTTTAATTCGGACTAAAAAACTTTAACTTTTAATCTTGTTCTTTTATTAGACTTTTTGTTTATTTATTTAGATTTTGGCTAAAACGGCTTACGCTGGTGCCAATTTAAATAAAATAAAATTAATCGAAAAAATTAAAGATTTTTTTACTAAACTCGTCCTTCATAATTTCGAGACTTACGAAACCAAAAATCAAAAAACTACAAACAATCCAAAACAATGCAATCCGAGTCATGTGTCGATTCATGAAAAATGGTTGTCAAGCAGCATTGTACATTCAACTGAACGAGGGGACAAAAGGCCATTGCTTTGTATCTGACGTCGATCACTCAAACCACCCAGACCCTGAAAGTTCAAAAGAAAAGATTGATCCAACCATAAAACAAAGAATTATTGAACTAGAAGGGTTTGGCTACAAACCAATGCACCAACTCTGAATGATTTAAAAAATTGGTGCGATAAATTCAATCAAATTCCAGAAGACGAAAGTGACATTGGTAGCAGGTAGCATTGGTAGCAGATAAAGCAGATGCAATCACGAACGGTTTCAAATCAGTTTTCAATATGAACAGGAGAATCAATTGCTGGGCTCATGTAAATGCCAAAATTGACAAAAAATTAAACTTATTTTCTAAAACTGTTAGAGATGACATAAAGTTTGACGTTCATCTTATTCAAAAGATTTTCCGTGAAGACTTGTTCCCATTAGCTACTAGTCTTTTCTCACAAAAATGGAAATCAAAAAACAGAAAAGAACTTGAAGTTTTTATCGAATATTTTGATGATGAGTGGGTAAAAAAACATCCAGGATGGTACGAGGGATATTACGGTGGTATTCCAAGCAGAACAAATGGTTTGGAGTCAAGTCATGATAAAATAAAAACTTCACTCAGAGGTCTTAGACTCGAATTTTTAAATGAGTGTCGTTCAAACTTAATAAATTTTGGTCAGATATTCGTTCAAAAGAAGTCAACTCAGTGAATCCAAATACAAACGAGCAAATTATAATCAACAACGTAAATGTTAAAGAATTCCACAAAGAACCAATCATTACCGATGCTCATTTACTTCATGGTTATCATTGGAACAACAAATCGAAGCAAATACAACATCTAAAAGACAACATATACATGGTGAGGAGAGGTAACAATTCACGTCTTACACGAGATAAGTGCAAAGAATATCTCAATAATCTAGAAACCAAACCGTGGACGTATTTCGACAAGATGATGAGAGAAGTGTTCAATATTTGTGTGATCACCATTGACAGAGAAAATTGGAAATTCAGCAATTGTACATGTGTTTATTGGTTGAAAAATTATTATTGTGACCATGTAATTGGATGTTCTTATCGACTTAAGCTCATGAATTTTCATGGTATTGGTATGGACATTCCTATCAGCAATAAACGAAAAAGGGGTCCACAATCGAAAAACAAGACAGCTTTGGAACGTCAACCATCAGATCTTTTGAACAATGAACCGCCAGAAATCGAATCAAATGATGATGATGATACAAGCAGCAGTCATCATGTTCAGACAAAACGAGTAAATGCCAATAAACAAACAGTCATCACCAACGAGTCTAACCCTTCTACTTCAAATAATATTATGGGAAAAATGTGTGATAAATGCGGTACTAACATGCTTAAAAAGAGGGGATTCTATTGTCCAAAAGGTTGTACCAAAATTTGATTATCTTTTTTTTAATTTGTTCTGTCTTAATTAAAAAAACTATTTTTTTATATTATCAGTGATACTTTTCTTACTTTTGCACTTTTTTTATCGTATTTGTTCTGAATTACTTAATAAATTACAATCAAATCGAATCTGTTCTTTAACTATTATTTTTGTGATATTTTTATTATATTAGTTCTAATTTTATATAAATTAGTGGTAAGTTTTACTCGTTTTGTGGTTATGAAATATTTAGGCTCCATTCTAACTAAAGTTGTTAATTGAACTCATTTCAAGCAGGATTTTACAGAGTTTAAAGTTTTTCAAACTTGAAAAGATATTTTATTTGAACAGTCTATCTTCAATAATTGATATTTTGAAGTTTATAAAATAACTTTCAAGTCAAAAAATTTTAAAAAACTTTAGAATTTGAAAACTTTAATTAACAACCCTAATTCTAACCGCTAATCCAAACTGTTTCTTGAAAATTCATGAAAAAATTATAGTTTTAAAAAAGAGATTTTTAGGTACATTTTTATTCAAAAAGTACTCTTAAAATACAGGAAATTTTTGGGCTTTTTTTACTCGAAAAATCAGGTTGAAAGTTAAAAGTAAAAAAAAAGTTGCCACCTATATATCGACGTAAGAGAAATAGACCTGTAGTTTGTGACATTTAACTAAGAACCTCCTTTGTGTATCGGTGGTATATTGGCAACTTTCAATAATTCAAGCAAAACACTGTGGGTTTATAATTAAAAATAATTGATAGAGGGACTAACATTGAAATTGAACATTTTTTTTAAACTAAAGGACTAATCGTATCCTGACCTGATGACTGATCAATAGCCAAACTGTTTAAATTTCTTTGAATATTCTCTGGACTAAACAGCTGAAAAGGGTTTAACGAAAATTCTTTGTTTGTACGAAGCGGGGATTCAGTTGCTGTGCTCTGGAAGTCCGTTAGTGAAGCGTAGTAAAAATATGGTACCATTAACTATCATAAACAAGACATTTACTAGTGTCTACCTAAATTGGACTAGAATTACATCAAAGAAATACAAAATAGGTCTTATCAAATGCTTATTAAACCGCGTTTATGCCATATGTAACGATGAGTGCCGTGGACAGTCTAAACGCTTTAGATCATTAAGCTTGCCTGATAATGTCTAATTCGTTATGTTAATAAATAATTTTTATCAACAAGATAACAAAATTTCGTTTTAATTGTTTCTAAACAATAAATTAATCATTAATCAAAAATTTTCTGGATTTATCTATATAGAAATTTTAATTTAATGTTCAAACATTAAAGCGATAATATATATTATCTTTTAGTCGATAAGATTACCTCAACAAAACGTGTGACTTTCGATTTAAATTGAAAAATAAAATTTAATAAAATTTTTTTAATTTCTTTTTTTTGAAAATGTGTCATTTTTTTTGTTGTTGCTGTCCTTGTGAATCTTGCAAGTCAACAGTAGAACCAATACCAGAACCAATTATTCTTAAACCCGATAAACGAGAAAACGATGAAATTAAACAATGGATTTTAAACATAAAACTTTTATCCGAAAACATGAAATTACATAATTACATTTCAACATCAAAATCTTTATTTAAAGACTTTAAAGACGAAAAATCAATGAAAAATTTAATTGAAAAAGCTCCATGTGAGACTCTTTTAGAAAGAATTTTTACAGTGTTTCTTTTGACCAAAACAACTTCACTTAATTCACAAGAAACAGCTAAAATTTTTGTAAAATTATGCTCGTTTATAAAAGTCGAATCAATTGTAATTCATGGATACGCTAAAAATAATCCAATTAATTTATCAGAAAAAAATCATTTTTGGAACGCTTTTAAATTTAACAATTTATTTTATTATGTTGATGTTACATGGGCTAGAGACAAATCATCTAATTACTATTTTATGACACCACCACAGATATTTGTCGAATCACATTTCTCTCCAGATTTTGTCTTACACAAACCAATAACTTTTCATGAATTTGAAAGTATACATGCTAATGAACTTGAATTTTATATAATCGGGTTAAAGCAAGTTCAACCTATTCGAGGTTCAGTCATAAATTGTTATTCAAATCCCTTCTATTTTGAGTATACATGTGATGATTCAATTGAATTAACAGCTAAACTTAGTATAAATGAGAATCAAGTTGAAAATGGTGTGATTATACAAACAGACATGAGTTCAAAACCATTCAAGTATTGTGTTTTCTTTTTCTTAAACGATAAAGACAAGTTATACACTTTGGATTTGTTTGGTAAAAACCAAGATTTTAAAGCTCAAAAATTGTTGAGTAAATATAGCCTAAAGAAAATAGCTGATGTATTTCCAAACGATTTGCCAAAATACAATTTGATTAACGATTCAATTAAATGTTTATCGCACGATTGTCTATTGGTTAAAAGCAATGATAACATGACTAATTTTGAATTTTCAATGGCTTTGGACACAAAAATTTTTGGGGTTTTAAAAAATTTAGACGAAAAACAACAAGTTGATTTACCAGTAATAGCTCAGTATGTCAAAAAAGACTCCAAATTTATGGTTTTAGCGTGTACACCGGTTAATGTCGAAAGAGCTATTGTTGAATTTTATAAGAGTGTCAATGATCGAGATTATGATGTGTTTATGAAAATGTGTTTGGTTAAACAAAATAGACAAAGTGTGGTTTCGAAATTGGTCAAAGTGGATAGTGATCAAAATGGATTTTTTATAAATTCTCCTTTGGATTTTCATTTGATAATGAACAAAGAACACAAGTTTAGATATCATGTTGATAATGCTAAATGGTTGAAAATATTAAACTCGGAAGGAAGAGAAACGCCATTTTCAAGATCGAATAATAATTTATATGAATTAGAGTATACGCCAACAAAGACTGGTCCATTGAAGGTTTTAGTCAAAAGAGAGAATGGATGTTTCATATTAACAACTTATGAGGTAGTTGAAAAACGAAAGCATATAGTGATTGATTCACCTATTTTTTTGAGCACAATTTCCTAAAGACTTTTTTAAAAATTTTATTTTTTTTTTCAAACAAGGATAAATAAATATTTTTTATAAGTTTGATCTGAATTTAAAAATAAAATAGTTCCAATACGCCATCCACCATCACTTCCACCAAGATGCCATGATAAACGGAAATCATCTGAATGATCATAAAAATCAGCAGTGTTTTGTTCAATTATTTCACTCGGAGAAAACCCGAAACTAAAGTTATCCGTAAAATACCAATAAGCTGAGCCAACAAAATTAGGAGAGTCTTTAACTGTCTGATTAAAAACACCGTAACAATTTGCACATGAGACAAGAATTAATGTGTCTGAACCATCTAGACCAGCCCCTACACATATTGTAGATTGATCATTACATTGACTTTCAACTGACAAAAGTTCTGAACTTGTTGTAAAATGTCCGTAAAATTCATCATAAACTTTAACGAAGCCTTGGTCCAACAACAAGCTCATTGAATAATTTTTTTCCAATAGCGAAAATGTATTTGGAAATTCGAGAATGCAAATATCACTTTAAAAGAACTCTTTAAAAATATTTTATTGAGAATTCAATTAGCTTACGTGTTTAAGTAGACGCTACCATTTGTCTCTTCTGTAAAGTTATTGCACGCGGATTGACCAAATAGTTGACATTGTTTATCTCGGATTGATACCATTGAACACTCGTTATTTCTAGAACAAAGTCCAAGACACTCAAACTTGTTTAAATTCAAGTGAGTTTCCAATATATCAGTTTGATTGTTAACTGACTTGTTTGAGTAATGTTTGTAAACATTTTCGCTCAAAATTATTTTAAATAATAAAAAGACTAGGCTTAAAGATTTTTTCATTTTTGTTCAAGCGGTTTTCAATTTCTTAAAATTAAAATCTGAAAAACGAATAAAGAAAGCTCGCGTTTTAGTTATAACTAAAACGTAAATTGTTATTAAACAAACAGAAAAAGAAAAAACAAATTTACATTTTAATGTTTTATTTAAATTGTAAATAAAGAACCAAGAAAAAATTATTTTTTTTGATACGAGATAAATTAATTTACCGAAGCTGTATTTTTCAATAAATTTTGGTTCGAAAAATAAAGAGTTTTTGTTCATTGGTAAAATCAACAATTATTTTTAAAAAAATAATAAGAAAATTAATTTTTAATGTGATTTTAGATTCGATTTGATTCACACAGGCCTTAATATGGTTTAAGTTTTTGACGCCTTTAAACAAAAGAAAAATTGCGAATGAGATGATGATTGAACTAAGATGATGGCCTAAGATGATCACACCTGAATATATCATGCTAAAATAAGAGACACTGTTCACTGAATTAGGAATTTACACTGCAGACAGACATTCCAAAATGGCAAATTCAAACTTCAAGGAGACAGACGACTTATATGAATCGATCACGTATGTCTAAAATAAATGTATCAAAATCAAAAAAGACAAACCCGGGAAAAAAAACTCATTTTTTAGTTGGGTTAAAACGCTTCTAAAAATCAGTTTTAAACACGTCATTCGAAAAACATTACGCCTTTTTTGCGATTATGTGTTTACTCTAATTTGATTTTTCACAAAATAAGCCATACTAAGACTAGCAAATTGCTTCTATTTTTAAAATTGCTAAAACTAAGAAGATTTATGTTACTTTAATGATTTAAATAATTCATAGAAAAATTATGATCATTTTATGTTTCAACATCAAGCTTTGGTGCTGTCCTTCTCTTGCAAAATTATGACATTTGATAACGCGCAATCACAACTAAAAGAACAGTTAGCCACGAATGAATCGAGAAAGATTGAATTCAACTTGAGGAATAAGATCTATTTTATGGAACGATATCAGAGATATACCTACAAGGTCAACATTTCATGCAAAACCTTACTGTAAAATCTGCAAAATATATTTGCAGAGTACAGAATGCAGACAATGAAATGTTGTGAATTTGATTGTAAAATATGTCCTTATGTTTTTAGTGGTAGTTATTTAAGGATAAATAATTTCATGTTGCCATTACTAAATATGGCTGATTGTAATTCCAGCGATGTGATTTACATTATATTTTGTAGGAAATGTGATGTTTTTTATGTTGGGGAGACTTCGAAGTCGTTAAGGGTGAGAATCTCTCAACATTTAAACGGAATTAAAAGATTTGTCCCTTATATTAATTGGGAAAATGAAGTAGCTAGTCACTTTAGACGTAAAGGACATATTCTAAGCACAGATTTTAAAGTATGTGTTTTTTTAAAAAAGGAGTTGGGAATTGTACTCAGAGGAGATCAATGGAACAAGATTTAATTCATTTATTTATTAATGTTTATAAAGTTGATATTTTGAATACGAAAATTTGCAATTTGAAATATATTAGCAATTTATGTTTCGTTTAGTAAAAAATTTTTTCTTTTTATCTGTGTAATTTTTAAAAAATTTTCAAAAATTTTTTATAAAAATTGTATAAATATTTAATTTTGTAATTTAGATTCCTGAAGAAGCCTAAAAGGCGAAACCGGTCGGATTAATTTAATAAAATATTTTTGAAATTTTACATTGTTTTATTTATTTATAGATTTAATTTAAATGCGCAATTTTGTAGCAGAAATTTGCAGATCTTACATTAAGATTTTACATGTAATGTTGACCTTGTAGGTATTTCTCTGCATAAGAAGAAAACTATAGGTACTTTTTCTAAAGATTTTAAAAATAAAATTGAGTTTTTTGGTTTTATTAAATTGATTCGCAACTTCAAATCGCCCTAAATGTCATGTTATTTTTCAACATTTCAGTTCTATCACATTTTAATTTTATCACCGGTATTTCGAGTGGAAAAGTTAAGCGATATAAGTGCATGATCACTGTAGAAGAATATAAATGTAACGTTTTTTTTTGTAAGGTCATAAGGAGGTCTCTCTTTTTGAAAGTAGCCATGCTGTTTACAAGTTTTTATTGCTTGAAAAATTTTAGGAAATTTTATTTTAATAAAGTTTTTTTCAATGTTTGTCTTTTTATTTTTGATCATATCACTAACTAAATGTTTTTTTCAGACAAAAATAAATAAATATTTCTTATATGTTTGATCTGAATTCAAATTGAGAATAGTACCAATACGCCATCCACCATCACTTCCACCAAGATGCCATGATAAACGTAAATTATCTGAATGATCATAAAAATCAGCAGTGTTTTGTTCAATTATTTGACTGGGTGAGAATCCAAAACTAAAGCTATCCGTAAAATACCAATACGCTGAACCAACATAATTGGGAGTGTTTTTAACTGTTTGATTAAAAACACCATAACAATTTGCACATGAGACAAGAATTAATGTGTCTGAACCACTAAGACCAGCACCTGCGCATATTACTGATTTATAATTGCATTGACTTTTTATTGACAAAAGTTCTGAACTTGTTGTAAAATGTCTGTAAAATACATCATAAACTTTAACGAAGCCTTGATCAACCAATGAGCTTATCAAATGATTTTGTTTCAAAAGAGAAAACGAATCTGGTAATTCAGAACGAGTTACACAAAAACCACTTTTTTTAAAAAAAAAATATACACTTTTTATTTACAACTTTGAGGATTGAAAAGACTTACCCTTTCACATAAATGTTATTATTTATCTCTTCTATCAAGTTATTGCAAGCAGATTGACCAAAAAGTTGACATTGTTTACCTCGAATTGATACCAATGAACACTCGTTATTTCTAGAACAAAGTCCAAGACACTGAAACTTGTTCAAATTAAAGTGAGTTGACAATATATCAGTTTGATTGGTAACTGACTTGTTTGAGTAATGTTTATAAACGTTTTGACCCAAAATTATTTTGAATAATAAAAAGACTAAACTTAAAGATTTTATCATTTTTGTTCAAAATTTTTTTCTTAAATGAAAATCTCAAAAAGCTTTCTTTAACTGTAACGAAAATTTTTATTAAACAAACAGAAAAAGTAAAAGCAAATTTACATTTAAATGTTTTATTTAAATTGTAAATAACAAACCAAGAGACGTTTATTTTGTTTTTACAAGAATTGTCTCTCTTGAAGAAGCTTTCTATAAGCTGCATTTTTATGAATAATTGTAAAAACTCAAAAAATTAATTTTTAATGACTTGATTTTAAACGCCTTTAAAAATTGCGTATGGCTTAGTAAAATTAAAATTGTCAAGACAAAAATATTTTAGCTTAGAGATAATTTTTTTTATAACTTCCTTAAATTTTAAAAAAAAAGTTTATTTTAAAAAAAAAATGAAATTTTTAATTTTTTGTTTATTTTTATTTTATTTAAGAAATTTTAATTGTTGTCAAAATCCTCGTCTAGAAGGACCTAAATCATTTTCTTATTCAGCCAAATGGAACACTGTCAACACGTATACACAGCTCAAAAATTGTTATCATCAACAAAATGAAAATTTCGGACCGTTAACTATTTTTCGTATAACTTTTTTCAACTCGTCAAAAGAATTTCTAAACTTGACTTATCTGATTAAAGAAACTCATACAATTGGGGTAAACGAATCGTCTCTAACATACCTTGTCGATGTTCATACTTTAACAAACCTAAAAGTTTATGATTTAAAGCTGAATTGGATCGTAAGACTTGAAGACGATTCGAGACTTCCGTCGTCTCTGGAAGAAATTGATTTCTCTCAAAACAAAATAAATTACATCAAACAAGACTTTTTTGTTAAATTCAAAAACCTAAAAAAAATATATTTAGCCCACAATAATGTTAAACGTATTGATCGAATTGAATTCAATTCAAATTATTTGGAATCTTTAGATCTAACATTCATGAATTCTCAAGTAATCAAAGAAATATATTTTCATAACCATCGAACTGATTCAATATTCATTATTGATTTTAGTAAAAATTATTTAAATGAGTTACCATTGATTAAAGGAAATTTAAAACACGTCAATTATTATTCAATTGGCTTACAGTTTAATTCGGCTTTGATTTATGGAAATTTTTTAAATTTTTTCAATCAAGGTGTTAAAATTAAAAATTTTTATGTAGATTTTGATATGTTCAATTCAAGTCGTATATCGGAGTCATTTTTGTGTTTGAAAAACACCAAGTTGATAGGTTCAGTAGAATTTATTGGGTTTGATCCAATAAGAAAACTCTTGCTTGAAAATCATACTCAATCTATTGATATCGAAAACGATCCAAAGTTTAAAGTAATATGTAAAGATTATTTAAAAGAACCGAATACTACTACTACTACTACTACAACTACTACTATTACTAGTACTACAAAAGAACAAGAGAATACACAGTTCTTTGATGAAACAACAACAAATTCTCATAGTACTGGTAATATAACGAGTGAAATTGATGATAAAGAATTGACTTCAGCAAGAGTACAAGAGTATATACAGTTCCATAATAAAACAACAACAAATTCTAATAGTACTGGTAATTTTACGAATAAAATTGATGATAAAGAATTGCTGAAAAAATCTAAAATAGACAAAAGAGATAAACTTTTCTTAAAGTTTATTTGTGGATGTTTAACTTTTATTTATGTTTTTTATTTTATAGTTATTGCAATAAAAGTAGTTAAAGGCTATTAAGCAAATAATACTTTTTTTTTGAGAAAATTGTAAAATCCAAGAAGTGATGAGTGGAAAAATATATTGATATGGCCTGAAAGCTTTGTACAAACCATCGTAGACTCACTCGGAATTTCATTAAAAAAAATTATAAACACCTAAAGACTAACACTTGAGGAGCTTCACTCAATACCTGATTTAAAACCATCAAGGAAACGCTTATAACAATTTGGTAAGTTGAAATTTTAAATGATTTTGTGAACATTAAAGAGATCAGAAGGGATACACTGATTCCTAGCTTACATCAAAAATAGGCCACGAATCTTAAACATAGAATATCTTCATAAAAGAGAATAATTGAGACAGATAAAAGCTTCTACTGATTATCTTTGACGTCTTTATATATTTTTTAAAGATGATAAAAGTCAAACAAAAGATTTGCTTATTTAAAAAAAAAAATAAATAACAACGCAATTTCAAGATAATTTTTTTAATAAAAAAAAAGTTTGGCCGAGTATAATTTGTCAACAATAAAATTATCAAATGTATATTTTGTCAACAATTAGTTTTTTAACAGTAAATTTTATCAATTAGTTTTTTATTTTAACTGTATAATTTATCAACAAAAAGAAAAAAATTATTTTGATAGAATTAGTATAATCTGTCAACTTTTTACAATCTTTATCTTATGTATGTTAATGAAAT